>VYXF01001515.1:162769-179520 GCA_013397295.1 Polioptila caerulea
CTATTTTTGATGAAGCTCAGGGTTTTTTTTTTTAATGTAAATTCTTATCTTGTGATGATTAAAATGGAACAAATCGTTAAAATAGTTCCCAACTTCCTAGTCATACTGAATGAGGGGGAAATTTTACACTGAAGAGATAATTGGCATATTTAGCTAATCTTTTATTAATGTAGCACAATTGTAACATACATCTTGTCTCAGAAAAGTCAGCATGGAAATTTTTATGTCATTATGCTGTGGCTCCACTTTTTAATAATTCTCTGTAGATTCAGTTTTTTGTAACAAAAATGAGATTTTTCATTTTTATGTGTACTGTATACTCCACAGTTCTATTCAGTGAAGAATGAACAGGTTCCTTTCATTACTAAATCTTTATGGAATGTACTTCTATTGTGGGAACTATGTAAAAATTTCAGTTATACATTTTAATCTAAAGAAAAGTAATAATAGTAATTGCTCTTTATGCTTTTGATATCTAAGATTTTATACAAATTCATGTTTTGTGGAATGTGTAAAAAATACATTCTCAATCACAAAATGTCATCTGGTTAACAAGAGGTTTGTGACATCTCAAAAAGCTATACAGAAAAGTATCAATTATAACTCTTTGGTACATTAATGTGAAAAGTTTGACTCTTAATTTTGCAATCAGTATTTCAAATAAAAGAGACTTCTCCAAGAGTACAGAAACTCAAGTTATAAATTATTGATGCATATATACTCAAAAAAAATGTCACTAGACATAAAGAATAAGCATGAATTCCTTATTTATGGAAGGACAAAAATATCCTCCCTCCCTCACCAAAGTTTAAAGAGGATGAGAGGATGTAATGCTCTCAAGTGTCCATTCCAGTGGTTTAGGAGGAATGCAAACAACTGAAAGGAAAATATTGTTAACAGAATCCATTCCATACTTTAAATTTAACCACCTAGGACAGAATTTGGTAAATCTTGTTCATGCTACATGAATACTCACACTACAGAGATATGATCAATAACATCAATATCATTGTACTTCTGCACTGATTTTTACTATCTGGATTGTACTGCTCACATTTATTGGGATTCAAATTCTCCAAATGTTTGAGCACTCAGAAAGGACACATCATCTAGGAACATCAAATGTAATTGTGGATAACATTGGTCTTAATAATTAGGTATTATGTGAATGAAATTAGGTTTTCAGAATCACAGGATGCTTAAGGCTAGAGGACAACCCCTTGAGGTCATGCAGTCCAAACCTCTACTCAAAGCAGAGTCATTATATTGCAGATGCAGTTGCACAAATGCTGAGTAGAGGGAAAGGATCCCATGGCCTGCTTGCTACCATGCTGCTCATGCAGCCCAGGATGTGAACAGCCATATTATCTCCAAGGCACATTGCTGACTCCTCTTCAGTTTGCTGTTTCCTAGTCAGCCAATCCCCATCTTGTACTGTTGAGTGGGATGATTCCACCCTAACTGTATAAAATTGCATTTGCTTTGTTCACTCTTGTAAATCCTCATCAGCCCATCTGTCCAAGCTTGTCTAGATCATGGTGGCATCCCTGCCCTCCAGCATAATGGCCATGACCCACGACCCAGTATTTACTGAATTTCTAAGGGTAAATTCAATTTCATGTCATATTCCATGTCATTAATAAAATCATTCAACAGTTTTGATGCAAGAGTTGGTCCCTAAAGTATATCACTAAATGAGCAGCTGCCAGAGATCCTTCCAAATTTCCATTCCTTCTGTAGTCCTCTTATCCTGTCTCTATCTCACTGATTTGGCTGTAATAACACCATGGTAGATGGGGTCAGGAGCCTTGCTGAAGTCAAGGAAAACAACATCTGCTCTCCTTGTTCACAGTGTTGGCCTTTTCAACACGATTTAGCAAGATAATTGCCCTTGATAAATTCATGGGAGCGGTTCCTGATCATTGCCTTGTTATCCATGCATTTGTAAATGGCTTCTGTTGGATTTGCTCCATAACATTGTCACCAACCAAGGTGAGGCTGACCGGTTTGCAGTTCCCTCGTTCCTACCTCTTCCTTTCTTGGAGATGACTGTGATATTTGTCTTTTCAAACTCCAGCAAGTTCCTTGATTGGCATGACCTTTCCATTATGGTAAAGATCTTGCAGTGGCATTGGTCGGCTCCGTCAGTACCTCTGGATGCAATCCCATCGCAGCCCATCAATTTCTGTACCTCTAGATGACCCAGGTGCTCCCTAATGTATATTTCTCTACTGTGGTTACTGTTTCACTTGCAAAGACTGCAAGCAGTACAAGGAGCTGAATAATATAATAGCAGACTCTACCGCTTTTAAAAAAAGAAAATCAAAAAGGCGTAGAGAATCTTGACCTTTCTTGTGTCCTGTATCAACAGGTTCCTTATCCTACTGAATAATGAATTTACCTTTTTCTTAGTCTTTTTGCTGCTGCTATATTTATAGTACTCAATATCAACTAAAAGTAAGTGATAAGAATAAATAATTTTCTATTGATTTGATTTTTCTTTACAAGATAGAGGGGAAAACAAATTTCAACCAACTCTATTTGTGATCAGAAACTAGAGGTGACAGAAAACTATACAAAAATTTATACTTTTCTAGGCTGCTGATGTTAAAATACTAGCAAATAGTCAATCAGCTTATTTTTCACTAATTTGAAGCCTAGATTCAACTTAAATAATACTTATTGAATAACTAAAAATAAAAAAAAAATTACAAAAGACATCACCATGGCTGACATGCATTTTCTGTTAAGTATTCTAAACTGTTTACTTTTCTTGTGCAATTTGAAATAATTCTAAAGCAGCATAAACAGATTTAATTTGGGCTACAACAGTTCCCCACTTCCTCCCTCTTCTTTTGTAGGAGCTCCAGCTTTCATTTGGCTTACCAGTGAATCAATTCAACTTACTGAGCTTGCAGGAATCTATTCTATTTCTTTTTTGGGTTAGTTTTCTGCTGAGTTTGCAAGGGAACTGACACATCAGAGAGCCAAGATAAGCAAATGTGCCAGTGCAAAGGGTGCACTGACACTTAGACCTCCTTAATCTCTCATGAAACTTCTGCCTGAACTAGTATCCAAAATATAATGCTTGTCTAGATATTTGAAATTCTATATTTGTCTATACATTTTGTTTGTTCTTTCTATTTATTATTACAGTAGCAGCTAGAAGTAAGTTAGAATTGCCTGTGAGTTATTGTTCAAGTACATGATGAGAAAAAGTCATCCTCAAATGGCCAGGGCAAAGGAAAGCCAGAGAAATAGAAGAACAGAATCTTCTCCAAATAGTGTCAGTATCTTAGCTGAAAGCAGAGCTGAGGTCTTCTTAATTCAATTTTAATGCCTGTCTGCTAGAGAGAAAACAGGATTATGAGTGCACTTCCCGCTCAGAAAAAGTCTGCTCCCTGCATATGAATATTGGTCCTGTTCTTCTCCCTGGCTGGGAAGTATCTTCTAAATACTGATAAGGTTTGACAGTCCTCTACAAAGTCAACAGCAAAACTAGTAATTCACTTCCAGGTCCAATTTATTTTATTAAAACAATATATACTGAAGTTAGGACTGCAAACAGATAGGTGTCCCAGTGCATGACTATCAGTGCAAGGAAAAGGTTAAAAGCTAAGGAATAATAAAACACCTACCATTTTATAGACACGATTCAATTTACAGAGAATTCTGATGAAAGTATTTATTTCATCACAAACTAAATATGACATCTTTCTAGTTTGTGGTTTGTTTTTGGTTTTTTGTTTGTTTTTTTTTTTTTACTTTCCATTAGCCTTATTTGTTCAATAAGTCACAAAACTTAAGGAAATCCTGTTTGGGTTTTTTGAAATCCTGGCTGCACAAAACCCTTGTATTAAGAGAAGAACGCATTAGCAAAGCTACACGTTGTTAATTTTAATGCTTGAACAATAATTTACTATGTCTCCTGGAGGAGGAATGATAAAGAAAAGCTTTGAAATTCACGAAAATGCTCTTTACGGCAAGATGTTGAGTGTGCCGGTGCTGTCCGTGCCGGGCCCGGGCGGTGCCAGCGGCTGCAGCGGCCCCAGCGCAGGGCCCGGCTGAGCCCCTCAGGCACGGGCGGGCGGGCGAGAGCCCCGGGGAAAGCCTGGGCAAGGGAGGGCAACACGGGCTGAGCCAGGGGAAGCGAGCGGGAAACAGCGCTGCGAGCCCCGAGGGGCCAGCGGGAGCAGGGCCGGGGGCAGCGCAGAGCCGGCAGCGATGGCCCCGAGGCCATAATTACAAAATGGTGAAAGTTAATTATGAAATAAATTGATACTATGGAATATTTAAGTTCTCCAACTGACGCTATAATCTGCAGTTTTTTGCTCATTCTTTGAAAGAGTGAAGATCGTTGGAGAAAGAGAAATAATAAATGACGTTAGAAATTTGGAGTTCCTATTTTGTGTTTGCTTTACTATTCAAAACTGAATGTAATCAGCTATAAAGTCAATAGGATATAAAATCACTTATAATTCATTGATTGATAGGAATGTATTTAAGTATATGCTTAAGAGATTAAACCTTTGCTGCTGAATTACAACCCTTTTGGGATGTTATGGCAGTAGTAGCATCATCCATCTTTGACTGGAATACACATAATTAATGTCTTTCAGGAATGGGAAAGATTTTCAAACTCAAGTGCTTTTTTAGCACTTTCTCTAATCATTTAGATCTGAAATGAGAGTACATTGTATTATATAAGTTCTCTGAGATGTACAACTATAAAGAAGAGGTCCAGTCTAACCAGACGAGCATTAAAAGTGGTTCTCCTTAACAATACCACTGTGATTTTCCAAATCAGCTTGCTAATGATCTCGAACAAAGTAGAGCTACATCAGTGATGCATTCCCTTATAAACTTCCAAAGTCTTTTTAAGGAGTACGCCCCTGGGCTATTAAGCTAATGGCAAAATGTACATTAATTTCAAAGTGGCTTAGATTTCAGCTAGAAATCATTGTTATAAATAGAAAAGTTGCATCTGAAAAAGGAAGATTTTTCTTTAGAAGTCTGTCTTCCTCTGGGGAAGGCAAGTTGTTCTGGATGGCTGTTTTTGGAGAAAGAAACATTGGGACAAGTGCTACAGAGAGCAGAATCATAGCTGTTGACTGAAGCTTATTTGAGCATTACAGTAATACTGTGATAAATAGATAACAAATACTATCTGAACTTTAAAATAACAAATAGTATCTGAACTTTAAAATTGAAGTAGGATGTCTTTCTCAAGCATATGTTCTAATACCACAGGTTATTTGTTGTGGTGTGGGAATTGGGAAATATAGCTTTTGAGGCTGAACACTGTCCAAAGGTCAGACTGGTTCATTGCATTGTTCTTACAGCATGTAAAATCTATGAGAGTACAAGCTTTGGAGCTGAACCTTGCATATCAAAGTGTTTATTCTCCTGTATATAAAAATGAAGCTCCTTTATGTGAGAGACTTGACATACCAGAATAAAGTGCATCAGCCTGCTTTCTGAAATACTATGTATCAGACCCATTGTGAGAAAATTACCCTTTATGTATCTGCTGGTATACACATTGCATAAATTGACAGGTTTTGCAAAAACTTCTCTACTCTTCTTTACTATTATATAGGCTATTGTTTAAAAGATACTGTGCTATTTTGTCTCCACAGCACTGAATTTTAATGTGTACTTGATAAGATTTGAGCTGCAATGATGTTTAACACTTTTGTACTTTACAATTGTTGCTTCTGATTTGTACTTACGTATTTTATTAGTTACTGGTTTTGTTGTTTGGTATTTGCAAGGTGCTAGCAACAGTTTATGCTGTATTTGATTACACAGACAGTAGAGTTTAGTACAATATAGTGCAATTAGAACTACACAAAAAAATCTACTCAGCCTTCATCTTGTAAAGTCATGAGTGGTCTAAATATACAATGTGCCCTTTTCATGTAGACATTCTGCAGGAATGTGCATAAACAGGGCTTTTATTTTATTCTTTACTTCTGTAAAGAGGGAGTATACTGAAATGACAAGATAAATCCTGTGTGAATATTCCCTCTGGGACTCCCAAGAAATGTATAAAGAAATCTGAATAATATCTGGTCCAGAACATAAAGAGTGATAGAAATTAGAGAAGAAAGACTGGAGCAAACTAAACAAGTAGAATTGAAAAGATTCAAGTAGAGCTCTGTTTGGAGTTTCATTTTGCAAGAGATTTTTTTTTTTGCCCCTCGTCAGAAGACACTGGTTCCATAATAGTCAAAATTCCCCATGAAGATATTTCAGGGACATATATTAAAAACATGCATATTCTTTGGGATTAGGATAGAACTGCTTGGTTTTGGAATATCTTCCTTTCTCAGTCCTTATAGCTAAAGGATCAGAACATGTGATTTCATGTTCCAATGACTACAAAAGTCACCAGGTCACCTGGGATGTGAAAAATACTTAACAATGGTTGATTACTTCATTAGTTTGAAAAGATAGCTAAAGGCCTGAACAAGCCTGGTCCATATTAATGAACCACCACGTGGCTAAAATACTTATGGGGAAATAACCAAGTCTGAATCTCCCACTTTCCAAGTCAAGACCCTCCTTAACAGGATTTTCGGTATTTTCACTTCTGCAGAGTTAACCTCTAAAATCTGCAAAATCTCACCGTTGCCACACTCACGAAGAACTGAAAAAGCATTCTGGGCTTGAAAATGTACAAAGGCACAGGAGACATTTTCAACAGCGCTCTAATGACATAGACAACAGGAAAAAGAAGTCATGTGGTGCTGGACTTGAATCTCTGATGCTGCCATCACATAAATCCAAGCAAACATTCAAAGTCAAAACACTTGTCATTATCAACAATTTTTGCATTGGTAGTCTGAAGCTTTTCTTTCTTTTTCTAAGTTTATGTTTCTTTAATCTATCTATGCATTTTTCAAAACAGAGTTTTTAATGTTATTATAATTTCCTGGTTATGAATAGATAAAAAATATAAGGAGATCACATTTTTCAAACACTTTATGATCAGACTTTTGCTCTTGATGTCAGGAAATAAAGACAATTCACTGTAAATGATTGTACCAGTATTTAAAACTTTAGCTTCATTTTGAAGATCTAAAACAATTTCAACCTTAGAATATTTGTTCGATCCTGTTACGAATACTTCAGCATATTTTTTCACAGCTTGTATTTCACAGCTTGCAGGCTACTGTCAGAGCTACCTACTTACTCATCCTGTTGCTAACATCAAGTTACATTTAAACCATTTTACTTTTTCCATCTCCTGCATGAGGAAGATTATAGTATGGAAGAAAAAGATGACTTTTGAAAGCTGCATTACAAAGTAACTCTTAAAGCTGATGGTCACTAATAGGGATATGTGCTGCTGTTACTTGAGGTCAGATAATCACTAGATTATGCAGGTGACAATTTTCAACCTTGTCTCAAACACAAATTTATATGAAATAAATATTGTTTGAATTTTAGCTGGTCTGTGTTTTACTAACTCATGAAGGCTCATTCATGAGCTCCACCTGAGTCCTTACTATGTTTCTCATAATTTTAGAAGAAATTGCAGAGAATATTATTTACAGTGCATTTTACATAAAAGTGTTAATGGCCTTTCCAATCTGTCTCTAACCTAGACAAATAAATAAAGGGTAACTTGAGAAGCTGTCAGTTTTTCTGTAGTTACATTAGCATAACTATGTCAGCAGCGCTTCACAGCAAGCAGTGTGTGCACTAGCAGAAGGAATTTCTCCCTCAGTAGTTTTACTACCTCCATGCAAAATATGCTCTAAGCTGGAAAACCTATTCTGATAGAAAAGCTGCATTTATATGGGAGAATAAGAGTGATTTCAGTTGGAGTATGGTTTCTCACATTATACTGACAATACAAAGCAGTAAAACTTGTGGATCAAACTTAGGTATTTGTCCTTGCTTTCTTGGACAATTTCCATCTATATACCATCTTCCTGCCAAGCAACCTCAGCTCAAGGAGCCTAATTTAAAGCCAGTATAGGACAATAAAAAAGAAATGATCCCTAGGCATGCTTAGGCCATAAGACAGCTGAATGCTATGAATTTCCTTAATTGTATTTCCAACCAAGTGGTTTCTCTTCTTCCCATGCATTAAACTATGTATATTAGTGTTTCCAAATATACTTCCTAAACAGTATGTAATAAAAATAATATTCCCCCATAACTGTAATTTCTAAACCAGTAAAGGCTGCTATTCATGTAAGGGGGAAAAAACCCAACAACAACAAAAAAAAAGACGGGGGAAGAAATCTTCTCTTTGCATTTTTGGAGTACAAAGTTCTGTATCAACAGTAAAATCAAAATACAGCATAATTGGTGAATGCAGATAATGTGATCCTTAGCTGGGTTACAAAAGCACTGAAACACTGAAATACAGTCTCTACTGTATTTTCTTGACACTAGTACAAAGAGGAACAGGATTTGATCCAAAACAGTCATGAAAATTTTCATGCCTTTCGAGACCCTCTCTGTCTTTATACATCCATATATATTTTAAATGTAAAACTAAATGTAGCTAGGTAGTTTGTGTAGCAGACTGATACTGTTTGATTTCCTGTGCTTACTGCAATATTCCAGCTGTGGTATGTTGGCATTTTTGTTGGCATTTTTGTTGATGTACCCATGTTTCCAGGCAGCTAACTCTCTGGTCTCATTTCTCAGAATGGCCTACTGCACAAAGTCTGAGAAGTTTGGGCAGTTCCAATCTCAAGCGTCTCTCAAGTATCTTGTTATTCGTCTTTGATACATTATTGGAGCTCTCTCATTTCATGGTATTAAGCCATTTCCTCAGGCACAGGATGCCTTTTTTCCAGACTTGTTCCTTTGAGATCCGGGCAGCAAATTTGGGTTTAATCCACTTCCATCTTCATTGCAGTTTTACTGGAAGCAGCTGTTACCCCTTCTTTAACAGTTTGCTGGCTTTCAGGCAGCCTGAGGGACCCACCATATGACATCCGTCCTGGGTTCTAAATATACACCTGCACAATGTGTTTTCTTGGGGCAAGAGTAGAGCAAAGGGACTTTTGCTTCCTTTTGCACAGAAGTATTTTCATCTCTTGGCTGAAAAACTTTTATTTATTCCCTGTGTTTTTACTTAGAAACTTTTCATCTTTGGAATAAGAGGGTTAATTCTACTTTTTGTGCAGTCTGAAAATGTAGTACAGCTTCATTGTCTGCTTCACAAGACATAAGCATCAACACTAAAAAATGTAAATGTGTTGCCCGTTAAATCTCATTACAGTTTTATACAGAACATTTAGGCAAATTTTGGTTAAGAGGATAAGAGAGCCCATGGACATATCCCATGAGGCTTGACCTAACTGTCACATTATTAGAAGTAGGCTCAGAAAAGATGTGTGTAAAATGGCAACATTTTTGCAGAACAGAAGATAACAGTAAGATTAAGCATGATAGTGTACATGTCAGTCATACATATAAAAATGTCAAAATGTGAAAGAAAATTCTCTAGCATGATAAGGACAAAAGACACGGTAACAATACAGAAACCTGTTATTACATTTTTAGTTTTCTGGACTGTGTGACAGACTGATGGGTCATAGTAATGGAATCAAAAGTGAAGTCTAGAGAACAACCCTTCACCAAAAGAAAAAAAGAAAAAAAAAGAAAATGAAATCTAGAATAATAGAATTTGTAAGAGTAAAGATAATTCTGAATAGATGTGATACATATTACTTCTTGCAAAGTTTAACAGTGAATTCATAACTATTTTACTTAAAGACACTCAAGTCCATACAGCACAAAAAATATAATACAATACTATTTTAAAGAGGAGGGGAAAATTTACTCAGCACCTTAATGAAAAAAACAGTAGAAATCTCAAATTAGCTAACTTTATACTAGCTTATAAAAAACGTTCTTTAGTGCTGTTATTGAGAAAATGCATACTTATAAGATGCTGATATTAGATATTGGAGATGGAAATGACCAATATTATTAAACAGAAGATTCTGTTCTTCATCCTTGTGTTTTCAATTGTGACATACAGACAGGATGGAATTTATGCATTGAGATTATTCTTTAAGACCTTGTCTTTCATATTAGAACGTGTTAGAACACTTATTCTTACAGTCAAGAATTTTTTTTCTCAGATAACAGTAAATAGTAATTTGAGTCTTGTAAAATCGTTTTTCGGCAAGTATTTCCATAAGCTATATTGGTTATTTCTAAAGATTGTATATCAGTAGCAAACCTCTCGAAAATGTTGCCAGTATCTACTATTTAGAAGATTGCAAGGAGGGAAGGATTTAAATAGTTAACTAGAAATTTCCTTTACATTGTTCCTCATTTACAAATATTGTAATCCAGTCACTGAAAAACAGCAATAAGAACATATGGCTTAGAAGATGCCATAAAAGTAGTCAATGATAAAGATAAAGGTGAGGCAAATAATTGTGAACTGTTTGAAAAAGATATATTATGCTCTAGCATAGGTTAGGCCCTGGTCATCTTTCTATTTTCAGGACCAGACTGAGATATTTATATAACATAAGTAGTGTGAGAGATCGCTAAAAGTAGCTCAGAGCATCTATTCCTGCTTAAGCTCTGAGCACCTTGATTCACACTGCTTATTTTCTAGTAGAAATCCACTGATTTCTGAGATCTTGAAGGCACAGAGCAGGTGTTACTCTCCTTTTGAAAGCTGATCAAGAGCATGTTAGATGATGTAAAAAGCAGCAAGGAAACAAAAAATAAGTCCAGTGTACTCAATTCTATCTAACTTGTATTTTAAATGGCAAAAACCCAAACAATACACCCCTCTCAACAGAAAATAAATAAAATCAAAAGAACCATAAAAGAACTAAAAGGGTTGTTATAGTCTACAAACAGGCCTAATTGAATGGACAAATTGGCCAGTGCAAACAGCAGTTGTTACATTGGGCGATTCACAGTGACCATAAAGATACAGTGTTCTGCAGGTGTTTTATATTGGAGGAATGGAAATGGAAAACCATTTGATGGGGAATAATGTCTGAATACAGAAAATATTTTCTCATATGCTTCGAAGTTCTGCTAAGTCGTATCCAAGAAAAATCTATTTCACTGATCAACATGCTTTCAAGAATATTGAGGAATTATCTGTTATTAGCACCTGTTTCACTAAAGAGTATGTGATTTGTAGAAGATTTGAAACCTTTAACTTCCTCTAGAAATTCTAGTGGTAAAAAACATAAGCATCAGTTATCTGTAGTAATTCTTAAAGTAGAGCCCAACACAGAAATGAATGAAAGTAAAAGTGCATGTTGTTGAAGTATTTCAGGCCTAGAGTCAGGTTTCAGGATGAACAAATGAAAGAAGTAGAGCTCAGAGGAGCTGGGGTCACACATCTAATTTGGATTTGTGTACCTAGATGGCTGGGCTGAGGCTGTGGTCTGGAATTTTTCCACAGTTCAGTTCATCTTTTCATTTGGGCTGACTGCTAGCAGAAATAGGAATGCTACAATTGGCTAAATGAATTGCCATTTTCTTGTTTGCCCATACTGTTAGCTTTAATCATCTGGTCTATTTTTAAGACCTACCAACTGTATATTCATGTACTTTTCATCTCTTTGCATCAGTCTAAGGCTTTCCGTCAATTTGCCCTACCATACGTCACATACATAGCTACACTATTTATTGATTCCTCACTTTCACCCACAAATGGCCTATAAAACCTTTCAAAACAAAGAGTATGATTTACAAGGCAATCTCAACAAGAAACAGTAAATGATCCCATACATTTAAATGCCCCTGTAAGATCAAGTGAATACACTGGGCAAAATATAAGTTCTGTACAAATCTGAAGAGTGCTTCAGGCACTTTTTTTTTAATTGTAGAGATCACGAGATGACCTACCCTCAAATGTAAAAATATTTATTATCAGGGACCAAAATCAGGGTAATGAATGTTTCTTATTTCCCCATAAAAGTAATGCAAGGAGGATGTGAGATTGGTAAACTGATCTTAGTCTCAGGTAGGTTCTATTTCCTGCAGAAGTCATTGTGCTCCAGATTTAAGGTGCCTGAGTTACTTGGAACAACATACTCTACCATACATGACATGGAATAGAAATGTTTGAATGGTGCCTTTTCAAGCAGTGATTCAGTCTCTATACATTTTGAGATAGATTGGTGGAGTCACTAATGGAGTTGGAATGCAATATAAGAAACAAAAGTTTTAGCTTTCTGTTGAGACCCTCGATAGGTGGTAACCATGAGTATGAAGTGAGAAATCTTCATGAACTTGGCAGTTCTCCCAAGGAAAATTTTACGCTGTGATACTTTTCTTGGCCTCATAATGTCACTTTCAAGGTCAGCCTATGTCTCCTTATAAAAATATGAAAAAATTATATTAAAAACTGTAAATGTTTTTCTCATTGTCAAAATTTATCCTATCACATCTTTTTCTATAAATGAGAAAAATAAGTGAGGCTTGCTGAATTGTATTCAACATGCAGTATGTCCTGCATCATCACATCTAACATAATATTGAGTCTTGTACAAAGATGTTCAATGTGCTGGTGATCAGGTATCCAGAATTTAAAAGCCTGAACTAAAGTTTTTGAATGTATGTTTAAGCATCTAGTAAAAGACTTGTACTGGTTTTGGCTGGGTTAGTGTTCTTCATGGTAGTTAGCAAGGGGTTATGTTTTGGATCTGTGCTGGAAACAGTGTTGATAAATAAAGATATTTTAGCTGCTGCTGAGCAGGGCTCACGCAGAGCCAAGAGCTTTTCTGCTCCTCACACTTCCCCACCAGTGAGGAGGCTGGGAGTATACATGGAGTCGGAGAGGACACAGCTGGGACAGTTGATTCTAAAGGAATATTCCAGATCACATGATGTCATGCTCACTCAACATATAGAGCTGAGAACAAAAAAGGAGGAAGGGGATGTTCAGTGTGATGCTGCTTGTCTTCTCAAGTCACTGTTAGGCATGATGGATCCTGGATTTCCTGGAGGTGGCTGCCCATGGCGCTTGTGTGTGTGGCTCTTCCTTTCCCTCTTAAACTGTCTTTATCTCTACCCATGAGTTCTCTCACTTTTATCCTTCCAATTCTCGCTCTCATGCCACCAGGGAGGAGTCAGTGAGTGAGTGAGTGAGTGAGTGGCTGTGTGGGGCTTAGTTGCCAGCTGGGTTTAAACTATGACAGACCTATTGTTTTAAGATGATTAAATGTGTAGCTTTCTGTCACCAGACTGGGGTTTTGTGTTCTTTTGCAAAAAAAATGCTACATTCAGAAAAGTATTTCAATGTTAAATCTCTAAAAAGAGATTTAATAACATGCTACAGTAGAATTCTAATTAGCACAATGCAGCTTATTAGAATCAAGATATTAATTCCTAAGAATCAAGATATTAAATAATTCAGGCTAGGTGTGTAAATAATGTACTTGCTAACAATAAGCTTGCTTGGTCCTGAGAATAACTGGTTTAATGGAGTGGAATGATGCCAAAACGGTGAAGATAAACGGCAGAGGAAACATAATGAAAAAGAATGTGAAAAATATGAAGAAAAATAGACATATTAATGTATCATTAAAATTTTCATTGCAGTAAATAAAGCACGTTAAATATCAAACTATAAATATGTAAAATTGCATAGCTTAATTTTACTCAAGAGATTGGAGATTTTGGTTCCTAAATAGCAAATATCCATGGGTTTTTTTTAACGTCAGGTTTGATCCTGATACCATTCGGGAATCTGTGGCAATACAGGAAGATACATTCAGTGATGTCTATTGTACCCCAATGTCTAAATGTGGTGTGTAAAAAAACACATGCTGTATTCATTTTTTACATCTTGTGAACAGAATTTAATACTTTTGCTTTAAACATTAAACAGCGAAATAAATAAACCAGCTGTATACAGGGTTACATGTGGATGAAGAGAGTTACAACTCCATTTATTTTCGTATTTTAAGGGTATAAAGGGATAAAAATCAAAGGAAACTTCTCAACACTGGTATTATCAGATGATGAAACTTTTTTGAGAGAGATTACAAATGATTTATAAAGGTCAGGACCATGTAGAATTTCAGGGAGGTCTTAACATTAATCAATTTTCTTAAAACTTTTTGGAGGTATAAAAAATACATGATTTTACCAGCTATTCCCTCTTGCTGAGTCCATCGTTTACTCACTGTACTATATGATTGCCACTTTGAATTAAACACCTTTTCACACCATTTGCTGTGCAGATGGCAAAGTGCTCTAAGAATGACAGAGCAGAAATCCCAGGAGCTCTGAGCAGTGCCCTGGAAATACATCACAATAAGCAGATACCTATTATCTACTCTTGACTTGGCTGTAATCTCCTCCTCCAAATCCTTGTCTATCTGCTCTTCCCATTGAATTTTTTTCTCAAAATACACTATCTCTGCACTTTTTTAAAGAAATCTTTGGAGAGGAGACCTCTGTCAAAGTCTATACCACCCTCTGTAAAGTTCAACAGTTTGACAATTTGCACCTCTCACTGCCTGGCATCCAGCAGTGGGTATCGTCTCCTCTGTGCTCTTAGCTGTGAACACGTTGTCAGTGGTGTGAGAGAAAGAGTTGCTTAAAGCAGCTATAGAGCAAGTCCTGTGGTGCTATCCATGTCCCTGGGCCATCCAGATTCTGCCAGCTGCTGCTCTGGAAGATGGGCACAAGAGCAGGGACATCACATCACCTCTCCTCCATGTATCCTCCTGGTTCTGTGTCTTTCACATCTCGTTTACAGCTGCACTCATCCCTTTCTTAACTTCCATATCTTGCTTTCAGCTTAAACCCTTGTACCAGACTTTCAAATGGTCATTTCCTAGCCAGATCTCAAGAACTGTTGTTTATCATCCTTCTCATTCTGCCCATCTACCATCCTTGACAGTCAACCATATTCTTCTCCATGAGATATTTTCTGTATTACATTGACTCCTGACCCTATGACCTTTCCTGTGTCTCCTCCTAGGTTTTTAGTAACTCTTTATTTAATGTGTCTTTTAAAGGACGTTTTCGTATTTAAATTCCTAAGTTTCCTGGAGTTCAGTCACAACTCTTCATTTTTCATATTTTCTTAGGTTAACTTAAATCATAGATGCATATTTAACTCTGACATTTTGCAGGCAATGTACTGCTTTAATTCCATACTCCTAAAGAATATCTTAAATTCTCATCTTGTCTCTCTAACATAAAAAACTAGCACGTCAGCCTTCCTTCTTTCTCCCAATCCATTTTCTGTCCCTCACTTCACTTCATGCTTCAACGCTTGTTTTGACATCATCAGATTTTGGCATATCTCATCATCCACAAATCAAGGTTATATTAGATATGTACTGATTTTCTGTATATTGTTTTCAACTTTAGCTTTTGATAAAATGGCAGCTTGCCATCTCCTTGCAACACCTTTCAAGGGTATAAGAACAGAATAATTTTCAGCTGTCCTCCTTCAGAATGCCACTTATGGAACTTAATCCCAGCTTCCTTTTTGCCTACTTCTCTACTTTTTGTGTCTTCATTATGTCAAATATACTATTTGTTTTCATTCCAAGGACTCTCCAAGTAACCCTCTATTGATTTATTTGAAAGGAAAATTTCTATTTTCCTTCTACAGAATAATTTTTTATTATATCTTTTCATTATCAAAATACTCTATAAAAATCTGGCTTTATCATACTTTATATCCATCTTAAAAATCCATCTTTTTAAAGACAGTTTTAATGAACAAGGGGTTCATAAGAAAGAAGGGCTAGTAGGGCTGAAGGATAATGGTTTTAAACTAAAAGAGGGTAGTTTCAGATTAGAGAAAAGAAAGACATTTTTACAATTAAGGTANCTCATAAGAAAGAAGGGGACAGACTTTTTAGTAGGGCTGAAGGATAATGGTTTTAAACTAAAAGACGGTAGTTTCAGATTAGAGAAAAGAAAGACATTTTTACAATTAAGGTAGGGGAACAGGTGAGGGTAGTTGAAGTTGGAACAGGTTTCCCAGAGAGGTGGTAGATGTTGCATCCCTGCAAACATTCAAGGTAAAGCTGGACAGGGCTCCTAGCCACTTTGTCTAGTTGATGATGTCCCTGCTCATTTGGACTTAGAAGACCTTTAAAGGTCCCTTCCAACTCAAAATACTCTATGATTCTGTAACATGAAAATTGTATACTTCTTCTGTACCAAGATCTTTCATTCACTTGTGCTCTTCAAATTGACTGTCTCACACTCTTACTTCTTGCTATATTCTATAAGCTCTTTGAAGCTTGGATGATCTTTCCATTTTGTTTTGGGTCAGTACGCTCCTGGTTCATTACAAATATTCTTGCCTCTTCATGAATTGCCTCCCAAGATCGCTCTTTTTACTGGGCCATTGTTCCAGAAAAAGCCCATAAAATGTTCATAATTTCTCAAGGGCTTAATTTACTAATAAATATTTTTATCAATAGAATAATGTAATTTAGTATACATTTTTGCAAGGCTCAGATTTTTTACTCGGGTGAGTTATTATCATGTTATCACAAAGAATAAAAGGCGAAATTTAAATGCACGATGGACATATTTACGTCTGGATTTCAGAACAGAACTGGAAGCTGATCTTGGCTTACTGGGGAAATCTCAGAGACAATTTATACAAGTAAGTTACTGTTTGGGTGCACTGTATGCAACAGTGGAATACTCCTTGTGTCCTGCAGAAGGGAACAAGCTCAAACAACATGCTGAGGGAGGGGGAGAAATGAATAAAAAGTTAAAAATATCCTGCTACTTTTTTTTTTTTTTTTTTT
>VYXF01001515.1:183116-210138 GCA_013397295.1 Polioptila caerulea
TTTGTTTTGGGGGGGTTGTCTTGTATTTTTTTTTTTTTAAGGCTTCTGGCAGCTAATTAATTCTTACATAACTGGGTCATTAATGTATGGAATTCTGTCATTTTGTAATTACTGGAGTCGCCTTTGAAATCAAATATCCTTCCTCATAAAAATATACAAAGATTTTTGTCTCATATTTCTTCATTTTACCAAATTTAGTAGTTTAGAAGTTATATTTTTTTTTGCCTGAGTTATTGAAATTCCCCCACTAGTCAAGTCTTAAGATTATTATCTCCAGGCAAAAAGAAGCTTTGAAGACAAAAATGGTATAAACTCCTAAATTTGGAGTGACTAAAGTTAAGGGGCCAGAATCCCATCTGGAGTCATAATTTTTTAAAAATAATAGTTCTATCACGACTTGGGGCTCAATGTTTCCTTAGTGCAACATCTAAGTACACTCTGGACGCTACACAAGAAGGATTATGCAGTATGGTGGATTTAATTGAGACATATCATGTCTTAATGTTTCTAGTATACAAAGGAAAGTATCCAAAATAAGTATAACATCTTTCCATATTGATCCCTTATGCTCCTACTCTGCTTTTGAGTACTTTCTGTGTTTCATTTAATTTCTGGATGAAACATGGACAATATTTCAAATTAAAAAAAAAAAAAAAAAAGAAAGAAGAAAAAGAAAAATCTATTCTGATGAGAAGATAAAATGCATTTTATGTTCTAAATACTTTTAGATGTCTGAAAATATGAATTTATTTTAATTTTATTGTTGTTTTTATCATCTGTTATGATACATAGCAGAAAAAGAGGATTTCAATTTTTCCAGACTAGGGGTACCTCAGACTTTCTGTGTTAAAACTCTTAGGAGGACCTGTTTGAAATGGCAGAGAGAGCGTGCCTACGGGTTCTCCCTGTCTTCTGATGGAACAATCAAGACTTGAGGGAGTTTCTGATAGCACCTACATTTACTGAGACTGAGTTACTATACTATTCCAGAATTATTTTTGGCTTGTCCATATTCCTTCCTCCTTAACTGCCATAAAATCATATCCCCTCAACCCCAATAATATTTATCCTAGGTTTGTGCCCAATTTTGGAATGAGCTGCTGCTATGTTACCACCTTTTTACAATTTATCTTCCTCACAATTTGTTTATCCATCAGATACTGTAGACAGGAAAGACAGAAGTTTTCTTCTTCATGGGCTTTCTGGTCTCACTTCTGTGCGTAAAGGAAAAAACAAGTTCCCTAGAGAGGCAACTGTTTTCTCAAGCATTGGGACAACTCTTGCTGTCTTCCAGCAGTGGAGCAGCACTATACCTGTGAAACCTGATCAAATGCTAGAGCCCTAGTTTTTAACTTGGAGGTGAAGTCAGTGGCAAAAGCCACAGCAGCCTGAACTGATTACCACATTGCAAAAAAATAACCCCCATGAACACACACACACACATACGCACACAGATCCCTTGCAAATGCAGTGATGGTTTTACACAAGTGTAAGTATCAGTCTTACTGGTTGTTTTGTCCTCCCTCTCTCTACACAGATAGTTGATGCAGATATGGAAAAGGGAAAAGGCCCAGCACAGGGTCATCTCTGGTGCCAAAAAGGCTCAGGCCCCCGCTAAGAATCAACATCTGACTCTGGAGAGCAGATATGGGAAGGGATAAAAGAAATATCCTTGACTGAGAAACACTGTTTTACAAACTATGAAAGACACACGAGTTATCAAAGAGGCAGAAGCCTCTTATACCCTAACAAGCACCTGAGACTTCTCTGTGGAGTTTGGATGCAGACTCCACAGTTACTTTCCTGTATTGAGGGAACTGAGGGAAAAGGATCTTGATCTGTGCCCCACCACAAAGTGGATGATGAGACACATTTAATCCTAAATTACATTATTTCTTTGCTAGCTGTAAAATTAATGGCACCTTTAACCTTGAGCTAAATATACCTACTAGTAGTCTCTTTTTGTCCTTATTGCTGGTATATAGAGATTTTTTTATGTCTTATGTCTGTTAGTTTTGTGTTTACTAAATAAATAATTAATTCTATAATAGACCTAATCAGGCATTATTAAACAACTTATGAATGAGAGTGGGTTTTTGGGGTGCTGACCACCTCAGTAAAGCTACTGCCTGCTGCCAGAGAGCTGGGAAAAAGGCAGAGACTTATCTATACCTGCACATTTATTCATAACAGTTGTGACTGCTCATGATTTGACTTAAAAGGAAAATGACTGTACACTACTAGCATGTAAAGGGCTGCTGTATTGAAAAAACAATAAGCACTATATTAATAAAAATACCAGAAAGTATTCTGGAGTTTTTTTTTTAGTTTGCTTGATTATCCAATAACGTTAAAATATGTACCTCTATTTTCTGTTTATGGTGGTGTCCATGTACTGCTCTGGAGAGGACCAGGGAGGTTCTAATGATTCCTCTGGCAAGATTAGACACAAATAAGGTCAATGTTACACCTACAAACAGTTTATTAATACAGAAATTGGCCCTAGCAGGGCCAAAGATAGATAGGAATGATAGAGATAAAGGAAGGAAAAGAGGCAATATTTTGGAGAGTGGAGAGAGAGAGAGAGAGAGAGAGTGAGAGTTGCCACTATGGATCCAACAGTGTCCTGTCAGTCCGATTAGATCATTCAGTGGGTGGCTGGGGCACGAGCAGGGGCAGGAGGCTGACAGGCGATGCAGTTCATAATTCCTTATATACAGCACAGCCCCTCCCATGGTCCAGTCCTCAAAGAAATGGTTGGTGCTCAAGAGAGATTGACAAAAAAATCCTCCCAGCAGCAGGGCCTCCCTCTGCCCTCAAAGGGGCTGTCCAAAGAAATCTTCCTGGGAGCAGAACCTCAGCATCAGCGCCTCTCTCTGTCCTCCTCCCCCTGCTGACCATGGGTCTCAGAACATTCCTTTCTGTGTCTGCTGCCAGAGGTCAAATGTTGCTTCTCCAGTACTTTTCTGAATACAGAATTGGCAACTAGAGCACTTAACCTTGGTCCTTGCAGTAAAACAAATTNCATAGCCCCTCCCACGGTCCAGTCCTCAAAGAAATGGTTGGTGCTCAAGAGAGATTGACAAAAAAATCCTCCCAGCAGCAGGGCCTCCCTCCGCCCTCAAGGGGGCTGTCCAAAGAAATCTTCCTGGGAGCAGAACCTCAGCATCAGCGCCTCTCTCTGTCCTCCTCCCCCTGCTGACCATGGGTCTCAGAACATTCCTTTTTGTGTCTGCTGCCAGAGGTCAAATGTTGCTTCTCCAGTACTTTTCTGAATACAGAATTGGCAACTAGAGCACTTAACCTTGGTCCTTGCAGTAAAACAAATTTCTAAGCAACAGCTCAAACTCAAGTTCAATCAACACTGAGACATTTTCATTTTAACATTCATCAGTCCCTCACAAGTGGCCATAAGAATAAATGTTTATGCTGCTGTACATCTTTTATGAAGTCTATCGTTATTCTTTGATCTTGAGTTTCCTGCCTATTCATTGTGCAGAATGTATTTCCTGTCTGAACAGGAGCTACAAGTTCACATGGTTGGGCTTTACTCCAGAGGAAGGCTGTGAGGATCGCTGCTGCTCCAGAGAAATCTCAGAAAAACTTGTATCACATAACATATTCCATGTACTAGAACTAAGGGGAACACAGATAGCAAGATAGGCCTTGCTGTTCTTCTTCAAGACTGAAATAGGGAAGCATCCACTCTCTGCATCCACTGTGCAGAGAGTGAGACGTGTCCCCCCATGTATGTCATCTGATTTTTCATACCTACTGGTTATGCTGGCTCTCTCTTTCCTCCCAAGGACCCTGAAGGAGCAAAAGCTTCTTTCATTCCTGAATAGATTTACAGAAAGGAAATAAAAAAAACCTCATCCAAGAATGATGGAATTCTTGGTCTCCCTCTCACTGTCTGTCTAATACCTCTTTTGCACACTGTAATATTCTGGTCTTCTAAGGAACATGGCCTATAAACTTTCCAGGAGTAGAGAATAGCCAAGTTGCTGCAAGTATTTCATCACTTTGTATTGAAATTTTCTAGGAAACTTCAGTATGTTCTGTTTAGCAAAAAATCTTGGAATGATTGATTCAAATGAAAAAAAAATTCTACCACGTATGTCTGTATTTGAAGAAAGGAATTTAATTTATGTTTTATATTTTAAAACTTATGTAAGTATAATATATATATCTTATAATTTCCAATAATTACAGTGTGGTTAAAGGTGCAAAAATGATGTCAACTCAATGTGAAATATTTTCAAGAGTTTTGTCCCTTAATGAGTAGGATATCAGTTAGATAGACTTGTTTCTGCATAACTACTAAATACAATTGTCAGATTGTTGCTTGCACGTTTTACTTAGCATGAAGTTTTTTTCTCAAACAATATCTTCCTTTCTGATCTGCAATCCTATCACTTTGATATATCTATTAAACAGAGGTAACCAGATTTCTAGGAATTATTTTCTTAGTTATTTTGTGAATGGTTCTGTATTTCCCTAAATATCAACTTTGTCCCCTGCAAGAAAACCCCCACCAAAATACCAAAACCCAACCAAAGAAACAAACAAAACAGAAACTCAACTCAGCAAATATCTTCCTCTGTTTCTGAGTTTCACTCAGGTGAAGGGTGGAAAGATTTTCAAATGGGTTTGGAAATAGAAATTTTGACATTGGATATGATAAAACAAACTTAAGGCCAGGCTGGATAGGGCTTTGAACAACCTTATGTAGTGGAAGGTGTCTTTGATCCCGGCAGGGGGATTAGATCTGGATGATGTTCAGGGTCACTTCCAGCTTATGCCATTCTATGATTCTATGAAAAGTAGACAGTTTTGCAAGATGGGTAATTTTATTGCTATATAAATTTTCAGAATCAAAGCATTCAACTAATAGTTTAAAAATCCCTTTGAATTTCAGAAGACTTGAGTACTGAAATCTCATTGACTTCTTCACTCATTGGAAGAATACTGGTGCCCTGAAAAAGTGAAAAATTTTAGCTGCCTTTCTTACAGGTAATTTTTTAGTACTGATGTGGTTTTCCTGATTTAAAAAAGAAAATCAGAATAAATTCATAATGCTAGTCTACTGTATAAATGACATATATTTTTTGAACTCTGGGTTTTCAGACGTGCTTTGGAATTAAACTGCATTTTATTATTCTAGGAAAAAGTCAGAGGAGAATGGAAGTGCTATCAGAAAACTAAATAGTTCCTGGAATGTGCAGTCTGATATTGCTATAAATCCTGAAATAAGCATATTTGTTTCTTCTAACTACTGCTTTTTAGTGGGAAGGAGGGCATCATATATTTAACAACTGTTTAAAAGTCAGATCAAGTAAACTTGGTTCCTCAGTACACATACACAAACAACAGGAAACAATCCATTTGGAGGAGGAAAACACATGAAAAAGAAAGACTGTAATGGTCTTGCATTGAGGTAACAATTCTATGCAGCACAGAGATCTGTACAAGCTTCCTTGGAACAGGATAAATTCTAGGGCTTTGACCTTTAGAGTTGGGTTGGTTTTTTACAGCCTCAGATAATTTTATTTCATCTTTCTGTGTTGTTGTTTGTTCTCATATTCATTAAATGTAACATTTTGATAAAATGGGGCGGAAAATGGAAAAAAGGTGGAAAAAAGTCTTTGGAACTGGACTATTTCATAAGTCTGGAAGAGCACAATTAATTTCCAAAGTAAGTTATTTATTTCATGTTTCATGGAAGACATGTAAAATATATGTTTGGTTTTTTAAAATGATATTTAATGTACAAATGCAAAAAAATTAAAAGGGTTAAGTTACTTCACATCTACGTTTGAAAGCAGAAAAGGCAGATGTTGCTGTTATTGACTTCTGAACTTGCTTTTGTATCTGTCCATTAACTCCATGAAGATGTGAGCAACTGACAACCCATTTTAGCAGAAAATTGAGGTTAAAGGACACATTTCTGTTCCCAGTCCCACTACCACTAAATTTAAGCAAAGTTTGTCTTGCTCCAGCCTTGCTTTTGGAGTTCCTCCTGCCCTATTCATGTCTCTGAAGCTGAGCTTGATGCAATAGCTCATGTTCAGTAAGCAAAGTGGTAAAAAAGGCATCTGTTATTGCACTCTGCTGTCCTGATTAGCAGAACATGAGCTGCTTTACTTTACAAAGAGGGAACTGGATTATTTGAAATACACATTTTTTTTCTCCTCTCTGATGAGGATTCAATCATCCAGGAAATGTTGCCGAGAAACTGACTTAACAAAATACAGAAAGCTGCTAACAGAAACTGGGTGGCAGCCAACTGGTTGACATCCAGATATGACAAAAAGTGAAAGCTACATGTAATTCAAATACTAGAAAAGGGCAGAGAAATTTGTTCTATCAAAGATGGCTGTTCTTCAAGCAGAACTTGTCATGAATGTTCATCTTCTTGTCATGAGCAATCTTCAACTTGAACATCATTACTGTTCAAAAGTTAAAGTTTATAATGGTCTTCAGACATGCCAGTGTCTTAAAAAATGCTTCCGACCACTAAATATTCATGCTACTAAGAACAGAATGATTAATGGAAATGCTTAAGAGTAAGAAAAAAGTAATTCTCATTTGTGATATCCTCTATTATTGCCACAGTGGAAAAAGAACTCTGACAAAATCCAAATCTAAGCAAAATTAAATTTTCAAATGAGGTTGTGGAAACTGGACATGGTTCTTCAGTTAGCTGTCTGTTCAGAGTTAAAAATATATACCTAGGAGCATTTAAAAAAATTCTTAGTTTTGAAATTAAATTTTACTTTTTCATGCAGTTCTAATAATATAATTGCAATAGGTAGAACTCGGTGGGTATTACTCTTCCTGGGAAAATGGTTTAATTTAGATTGAATTTGCCTTCAGCATTTAGACTTTTGAAAATACCTGCCAACTGTGGACCCATGTGGAACTGTGACCTCTGAGATGCAGAGTTTAGATATTTTGCTGGATCCTGAGCCATTAGGTTTGTATTCAAACTGTGGAACATCAGTGAATGATTGCATGCCAGGGCAAGGTCTGGAAGTACTCCGAATGCCTGCCTCTTGCCTCCCCCAGCTGGATTCTCATCAAAAGACAGAGTAGAGGCACAAGGTATTAAGAAGCTGGATTAGTTAGGACAGGTCTAGAGGTGTCCATCATCATGCCAGGGTACCACATGACCTGCAAACTAGTATAAAAATCTCTCACTTTCACCTTATCAAGAAATACTTTACTGATATAAAAGCTATTCAAAAGCATAGGAGTCATATCCTATACAGAAGACTACTCTTCTCTTGTGATTTGGGAATAATATGAGCAAGCAGGAGAGTTGTTCTAAAATATGTTGTCAGGCCTTGTCCTTGCAGGCTGAACCAAAGCATCTATTACAATCTTCCCTGGTCTTCTCTTCTAGCTCTGGTGTAATACTTATATAAACCATTTAGAGCTACTCATAGTTCCCCATAACACATTATTTGCAATTGGAACTGTTACTTGCAACTTGGAGGTTGTTCATGGCTGGTATTTTCTGGTTACTTGAGACTAGAGAAACAGAATCCCCAAATGTATTTTCCACCCACCAGCACAGATTGCTTGTTCAAATACAATGACAGTCAAAGCACTTGCATGAAACTGACTCAGCTGTTTGTGTCCTTACCTGCTTATACTGAAATGTATAAAAATGCAGACACAGTGAGACACAGAACACACTACAACAAAGTGGTGTTAGATTAGAAGCAAAAAATTAATAAAGACAGGAAAGTATGAAAGCTGTCTAGCATTTTCATTATTATCTTTTATTTTGGGTTTTTTTTTCCTTAAGGGTCATGTCTATATACGTCTCTACACTTACAAAACTATTATAGTTGAGCACAATTTCTTCCTAACCAAAGAATAGCATAATCAGTACAGATAGTGGAATGGATTCTGCTGTATTACTATCACAGTTGTCCTGCCACAGTAATCAAATGTGAATAAACTATTCCAGCAGAAATGTTCTTGCACCATTTCACCTATACCCAACCTAGAGCTGGTAGTTTATATGGTGAAAGTGGCACAAACTCCGTAGGCAAACAAACCTTTTATATTCCATGGGTGAAAGTGTGCCTTACCAACTTCAATATGACTGGGAATACCCAGCTGTGCAGATTTCCCATTAATCTGATAGGATTAACAGTGTTTACTCACCTCATAGTGGTTCAGGGAAGATTATTATATTTTCAATCTTTTTAGGATGGAAGGTGCTACACAGACAGTAACCACTGCAAAAGAAGCTATGATGACCTACAATACAAGGTACTGCTTAGCTGTGCCATGCTTTCCACTAGAACTGCCTGTTCACAGGCATTAATGTCTTCCTGAAATGTAGCAAGTGAATGCTTTCCAGAGTGCAGGGAATTTTTAGGTCTGAGCAAAAGCAACTGCAGTGCTTTGCAGCGTGCCCTGGGTGAAAAAACACAAACTTATGAAATCATTAATTGTCTCTCTTCCAAGGTGAAGCAGTAATTTTGGGAAAAGACAAATTTGCATTCTCAGCCCTCTCTAAAGCAAATTCCTGAGGCTGCCCTAATCATAATACATTTGCTACCGCACAATGGGCAGGACTTCATCTTTCCACTGAGAAGCTGTAGGTGCTTCTCCTATGACTTACAGCAAGGACTATTAACCCCACAGATGTCACCGGGTTTTACACAGTAGTGCCACCATAAAAAATTTTAAATTTTACTCTATAGTACTGTAAATAATCAGTAAAAACTTCATTTTCCCTGAAGTTTTATGTTAGCAGCCCTAAGAACAAAAATTGCATGTGCTGCAGATCTGGCCTTGAAAATGCCATGAACATGCTTGATGCTAAAAACAAAGTACAAAGGATAAGATAGACTACTGCCAAATTAGTATCTGTGTCAGAAGAAAAGCAAAGGGCTTACAGTTGTATTTCTTCCCCAATTTTCTCTAATTTTTTGAAAAGTAAAGGGGAAAGCAGGAGTGGGAAGATGTGAGGTTTTCCACAAAACTACAGAGCTAGATCACCAAAGCAACAGTAACATAAAGGAAAAAAGTGCTGCTGAAGAACATTCTACAGAAGAAGCAGCTTTGTGTTTGACTCTGACTTTCTTTCTACTGAGCAGATTTTTGCTGATACTTAGAGTTCTAGTTCATTGTTGATTATTTAAAATATACTTCTTTGTCTTCAAGAAAAACCTATTGCTATTTGAGAGAAAAAACAAATTTTCAATTTATTTTTATTATTGTCTTACTAATCAGTGGAAAAATATGTAAATATTTTTCTTAACATGCTTTTAATAATCATTCCACGTAGGAGTGATATTCTTCAAGGTTTCATTTAAAACTGCTTTTATTGTTAAGCTCTGCTGCCATTATGCTTCATAGGGATTTAATCACTATTCTTAGTGTGCACACAATTTCTATTAATGTCAATTAATAAGCACTGATTGAAAAAAAGAAACAATTAATTGTTTCTAATTTTCATTTTTCACAGAAATTGTTTCAGGAAAGTATTTGTTATTTTTATGGTGACGTAAATACATTTCCATTAAAACTAAGTCAACAGCAGAAGATTTAGTTATGTATGTTTTTCATTTTTCTTCCCTTTTGAATATATAAAACTTATTAATTTGTGGATTTATTGGAATTTAAATATGTGAATTTTTGTGAAACCAATGGAAATTCAAAAAATCAATTATGTTGGACTGATCATGGATTTCCCTGGCATCAAATGAAGTATGAATTATATCTATTAGATCTGAAATTGTAAAGAAAGGTGTAATATTCATAGTCTGGCATTTTCTCACAGAACCAAGATCAAAGTTTGAGTGGAATTTCAATTCCCTTGAATTCTGGGGCAAAGTTTGGTGAAGACAGGCCTGGATTGCAGCATGCTTATTTGGAAGTATTCTGCTCACACATGATACTACCTCAGCATGAAAATATGAGTCAAACAAAAGGTAAAAGGCTTTCAGAAACAGATAATATAGCCAGTTCTAGTCTGTGATTTTCGATAGCTGTATAGAGACAGTTAATAGTTGATTCCACTTCTGCAAAAATAGCCTGTGTTTGGAGTCATCTGAGCAGTAGAAATCAGGTGTTGCTTGCACAAAGAACTTCCTGTACTGCTCTTCTGTATGATATTTATAAATGAGTGCATTGAAATGTATTAAAAATTTCAGCTGTTTCTGACAGTTTTGCTTTCATATTGCCACAAAGTTTTAATTTTTTCCTATCTCTGCAAAAATAGATTTTAAGCCAATCAAATTTTATTAGAAAAGTTTTTTCTTATATGTTATAGTTTCTAGCAATAATATCTTGCAATGTATGTTAAATTCTTGCAATATATTTCTTCATATATACATATATATATATATATATTGCACTGTTTTCAACAGGGGAGCAGTTAAAGATCAACTGCATATTGATTTTAAGTGTTAAGTTTAAGCTTCACTTTTCTCCTTTGACTGTCATTAACCACGACTAGTATTAATTATTTTTTTAAAGAACCTACTACTTTCTTCTAAACAAATGAAATCAACACTATATTCTGAACCTATATATCTTACAATAATTTATTGAACCATGTAAGTATCCTCCTTAAAATAGCACATATTACTTGGGAAATGCGCACATATATTCTGTCTGTGTCCTGAATGTTCCTTTTTACATTTCTACTGATTTTTTGTTGTTGTTGTTGAAAATAAGTTTTCATGGGTGAAATAACTTCATATTGGAAGAGCACTTGCCTCTAATATATTTGCCCTTATATATGTGAGTTTGAAATCTAATTTTTTGATAGGTGGCTTTTTTTTCCCAAAATAAGAGTATTTGGTGAAAAAGAAAATTGGTATAATTTAGTCTTTTGTCAATGAGAAATTAAATCAAAAAGGCAAGATTAGTATTATCAAGCTGTGACTGTTTATAATAGACATCAATCCCAGTTTTCAGGATAGGCTGTTTTACTTTTTTTCCCCAAAAAGACTTGATAAATAATCTACACAGATTTATTCTAAAATACCAAAGGTTTGGTTATAAAGCACTGGGGGGTGGAGGGACCGATTTCTCTTAAAAATGCACAGAACTCAGTATACTGCTGATTCTAATCACATATTTCTATAAAACTCATTTGAGTGTGTTTTTTCAACAGAGCAGAAGCTGAAAATCTGTCTCAAGCAGAATGCCAAATGTATCAGTATGCCAGAGTGGCTCAAGTGCTATAGCATCAATTTCCACAGTTTTTCTCAAGTTTGCAGTACTATTTGGGTTGAAATATATGTGTACATGTACTTCACAGAACCATACCAATGATTTTTAATGAATGCACTCAGAAAAAAATAGAAAAAATTTAAACATCTTGCTGTGTAAAAATATAAGATAATAATAGATAAATTATACCATATAGGCATGGTAGACTGTTGTTAAAATTAAAAATTAGTTCTTAATGCACCTCCACTTCCCTCATCATAATTTCTGCTTTCTAGATGTTCATTGAAGGTGTTATAATTCTACTAAAATGCAATCTTATTAAACTAAAGCTTGTATGCAGGGTTTGCTTTGGTTAGGTTTGCTTTGTGTGGTTGGGTTTATTTGGTTTTCTGTGGGGTTTTTTTGGGTTTTTTTTGTTTCTTTATTTTGGTTTGGGTTTTTTTGGTTTTGTTGTTTTGTTCTTAGTGGGGATTTTTTTGTCATTTATGAAGTGAAAAAGCATTGGGATTCCTTAAAACACAGTTTTTTAGCTTTCATGATGTTACTGATTTGGTTTAAAAAATGTGTAAAAATAAGATAAGAAAACATATTAAAAGCACACTGTGAGATGGACCTCCACCAGGAAAGTCAGACCAGCATCCTGTTCCTAGCTGGTCCTGTCTCCCCTCAGAATAAGCTACAAGCTGCATGACTTCTATCTTCCCATTTGGGTAAAAAAATAACAGTGGAAATAAACTAAACAAATGGATCTATAACTATTCATAGAATCCATGATTTTTTCTTAAATAGACAATAGAAAAATGCTGCGTAAGCATAAAACAGGGAGTTTTATTTATTCATACAGCCATAAGATTATACAGGTGTGTTTTAATTCTTTGCTTTTACCACCGTTTCCTTCTGTACAAGTATAGAGAATATATTTAAGAATATGCATGCTGATTTCTTTTTGTCTTATATATGCTAAGCTTTGTTTTGGAAAATAAAAGTATTTTCTGTAAAGGCTATATGAAAACAAATCACCTTTTAAGAGTGGATTTTAAAGAGCAAGGAGATTTCCAAATATTCTGTGGACTTTAAAATATACATTTTCAAATGAAAAGATACTTAAAGAAGATGTGGATGAAATTAAAAGCCCTTTTTGTATTCAACCATAAAAAAAAAAGGAAATAACAGATTTTTTTATGTAAATCTTACTTTTCAACAACAGAATAAAATTTCTATTCATGTTCTTGAATCCACGTGTTCCATACTTATTCAAATATATTTTTACTCAGAATTCATAAAATTTGCTGTTCTTACTCTAACCACTTTCAGAAAATGCAATTATAAATATTTACACCATTCTGGTAACTATTTCACATGCATTTCAAGAGCCAAATTACATGAATTTTAACATCTTCCAATTAACTGAAGAAGTTCAGTAATAGCCAGTTTAAGAGGTTTTTTTTTCCCATCTTCTTCTCAAGTGAAACCACCTGGTAGCTATTCAGTTATTCCTCTTTAATTTTATTTATTTTTTTTTTTCATTCTTTGTATATCAGTATTTGAACGGTTTGGAAAGAAATATGCTAGTAAGAAGAGCAACACGAAAAATATTAGACTGAGAAAGCTAATACCTAAAGTTATTCAGAATAAATCTGTGTCAGAAAAAGCTATTACATTATTAAGAAAATATGGCATATTCAGGAATCATCAATAAGGAATGAGCAACTATTTATATTCTCTAGATTTCATTTTTTTCACTTGAAATAATTAGTTTCATTGCCCTGTAGTAATTGGTTATTTATTTAAAAACCAGAGTAAAAGAAAAGCCAGATTCATGTCAAAAAGATGACTTCCAAAGCATCTCTTCATCTTTATGGATGAAGAAAATGCACAAGAGCCCAGAGAAGTGTATTTCTATAAACTGAAACCTGAACAGCTGAACAGGATGTTCAGTAAGGCTTTGTGTCTAACAGAAGACTTTTTTGACTTCTAACTTATTCAACTTATTCCTGATCTCACACCACACTTCTGCAATATTTTGGGGTTTTTTTTTGTTTTTTCTAGTTAACAATCCAAAGTCCTATTTTTGGAGGATTGAAACAGAAAAGAAGTAAGGAAAACCTTTAAGGCGGGAAATCACGTACCAGCCAAGATGATTGGACAGAAAAAGAGGTACAAACAAATTAATTTCAAAACAGCATAAACAAATTTTGCATATAAGGTTAACACATAATAGTGCCATATGAATTCAACTGTGTGTGTGCAGGGCAGGGTACCAGAGACCTCCCCTCACTATACTTTGTCAGAACATGGGAACAATTTTGCAGTATAGTCAGGGCTTATGAACTGAGAAGTGCATGGGCTTTGCACATTTGTGGAGCTGGGTATGCTTTCCCCAAACTCTTGAAGCCTCCTGCAAATCTCTTGATGTTTTTTTGCAACAGGCATTACTTTAGTTGCAGCCCTCAGTTTGCTGCCAGCTTTCTGAACACACTAGCCAGGAGTAGTCCTAACATATAGTGGAACTAAGCTCCGAGATTTTGTTACGATATTCCTAAATTAGGACTCCTGCTATAACAAAGTATAAAAACAAATCATTACAGGTCCAGGCCTAAAAACCCCTAGCTGATTTCCTTTATCTGACTAAAAACCATACACGGCCCTTGAATAAACAGAACAACAATAACTGACTCATCCACCCCTTCAGGTTCCTTTTCAAACTCACATTTGAAAGCATGGGAAAATTTACTTCTGTGCCCAAAAAAATTTCCTCCTCCTACCCTCCCCCTCCCCCCCCAAAATCAAGATAGTGAGGGAAATATTTTTAAACTTAGAAAACAAACATTGGGCTTCAGTTGCAGGATCCCCACTTATTTGTAAGTGACTAATAGAAGATGGAAATTGTGTGGGCAGGTGACTTCAAGGATACAGCTATAAAAATGGTTGAAGCTTAAGAGATGCTGAGATACTGAGATTGGAATGGACATACCCTTAGAGAGAACTACAGAACTTGGAAACTCGTGGTTATAGGACAAATGTTACAACTCTCACTGTTCATTTTCCTACCCTCACTCTGTAATGTCCCCCAGAGAAATGGATTCTTTTTAGTTATCAAAGACATCAAAGAGTTAAAAGACGGAAAGCAGAGAAAGAAGAAAAAATTTTATTTTCAAGATTCAAAATAAATATTGTATTTCCAAAGCTCAATTTACTATAGTCTTTCCTCTGAGCAATTATTCATAATAGGGCAAAAACATTAACAAAAAATTCCCACCATCAAACCTTCATACATGCCCAACTGAGGATATTAACTGCTGGAACCTTTTTAAAGCTGTTTTTTTCTAGCTTCATAGAAAAGTGCATGGCATGCACTGCATAGTCCTAGTCTAATCAAAAATTATTTCATTAAAAAATTGCTGCATAGGTGGTTTTTTCCAGTAGACTACGTACAGCATTTTAAGTTATCTATCACTTTTTCCCTTTGGACTTTACCGCTTACAAATGGAGTTTCATGCTTCATGAAACAAAGACTTTCAGGCTGCTTTAAGCAACCACAAGCAGCAGAACAGGAAGATGACAGTCTAAGGTAGAATCTGAAATCCCGGGCAAAATCACATCAGACTGGGAGTCAGTTTACAACACCTCCAGTGCCCACCCCACAGAAGTGAGGAATAGCAACTTCTGTGATTTCACTGAGGTTTTTCACAAATCACTGTCTCTGCTCATCATGCTGGCCCAGCTCGTGGAGTCATTGTTTTGAGGTACCCTATTATTTTTGGAACTAGTGTTGCTATTTCTTGTGTTTGGGAGAACGGTGCTCATCCAGCTGTATAGTCCTGTCCCTAGTGATGCTCAGGGATGACTCCCTTTGAGAGGATAACAAAGAGGACTGCTAAGAATAACATGAATGAAAAAAATTATTTCTGCCCCAATGAGCAGAGCATTGCATACCCTGAGGGCAGTGCACAACTGCTGTGTTGACTCACTGAAAAGCAAGAGAATTCACATTGTCTTGAGGGAATGAACCTCTGGTATCCCAACATGCACATAACACATGCTTGATCCTTTCCTATTCAATCCAGTTCACTGCCTCATTTTTTTCTTGGAATGAATACTGAGTAGCAATAGGATTTGCATGCTTTGTTTCCCATTAAACAAAAATAATAATAAAAAATTCTCTGTTCAGATAGAGGGGAAATACAAATTCCTCACACAGCAACAAAACGTCTTGAGTTGATATTATCCTTTACATGTGCAACTGTGTTCTATAGTCAAGCATTGCCTATACTACTGAGTTGCTTGATGTGACATTGGAGTGATGCCATGGAGATAGTTGAATCCATGCACTTTTAAGCTCATGTGGGATCACTCTGGAGCAAAGTTAACAGGATAAATCAGAAATTACTTCAAGATGAGGAGTAATTAAATTCACAGTGCTGGATAATGTAAGAGAAGGAACTGAGCAATTATGCAGCCAGAGCAAAAATAATTGTTCATACAAATGCAAAGCACAGCAAATTATTAACTTGAAGATACACAAGAAAGCCCCTACTATCACACCAAAATTACAGATACATGTTTGACATTACATAGAGTTGTTTTATACATTGCTGTGAAGCTTTCTGTACAAACAATCTATTGTGGGTTTACAGTGAGTCCCACATTTTACAGTGAGTAGACTTGACAGTGTTTTTTTCTCGGCCAATCACTGACCTAATGTCTGCTCTCTGGAAAACAGTTCATAGCTTCACATTGCTGAGGATGAAACAGGGAGCAGGCACTGCTTGGGCTGTTCTTCACAATATCTCTATTGGCTGCACTCTACCAGAGCATTCACCACCATGTAGCCATCTCTCCCATAGGCATCAGCATTTTTGCATTTTACATTTTTACATTTATAGTGACTGCAATGTGAAAGGAACCAGACTAAATTATTTTCCAAAAGCACACCTTATTTCTGTATTCCCACAGGAGTTATGCCTGCTTGGAAGTCTCACACTCAAGTAAACTCATATGACTGAAATTGGTCTCTCCATAAAGATCTCAGACAACCCTTTGTATCAGTCATTTTTCCTACCTTTTACTCCTACCACTATTTTATGGGTGGCTTAAACTGAACTGTGAACAGCCTCTCCATGACCTGTGCTGACACTTGGGACCACCATGCCAACGGCAGTCACAGCATCTGGACCATGTGGCAAAGGAAGCCAAGGGCACAGGACTCACAGCAACACCCACCTCAAGTGACATAATTGACCTTGGTCATAACTGTGAAATTTGGGTGTGTCACTGATGGTAATTTAATAATTTTTTTAGGAAATAAATAAAATAATCAAATGATAATCACAGCTTTGCTATTTGCATATCCCCATGTCTATTTCAGCACATCACAAAACATGGGTATCAGAAGGATTTTCAGGCACTTTATTTCTGAGAAAATAGATATTCTTTCCTATGCGCAGTAAAAGAGAAAAAAAAACAACTCAGGTTTCACAAACTGCAGTTCAAATTTTGCATTAAACATGACTGATTTTCTGTCTTACTTCAATGGTAGAGATTTTGGGAGATTTCAGTAGGAGTTTGCAGCACACATCAAAACATACATATCTACTTGTTTGGATTCCCACAGACTTGCTTAATTCCCATTGAGTGCCTAGAAACATTCTGGTTGTCTTAAATAGCTTTTTGATCCATACCAGTCTCCTTTGGAGCAGCCAAATTCTGTTGAATGAGAACTAACCCCCTAAGAGTTATCACAGCATGCATCTATATCCTTGTTTCATGAAACTTTTTCTTCCCTGCTAGCACCATTAACTTTTCAAAATTGTACCAAGGGTTCTTTTGCTAATCATAAGCCTTAATGCTGAATTCTCTCTAATTCCAGATGCAAAGAAATTCTGATTAAAATGATAAAAGACACTTTGCACAATCAAAATCCATTGGAAAAATATTACACATTCACAAATTCCTTAGTATCTTTTAGTCAACATTATTTTTTCTTAATGTTAATAGTTTTATTCCCTGCCTTCTTAAAGTATTGACTTTACCAATGTATTCCTCTCAAATGGAACAAAACATTAGATTACAAAGACTAATGGCCACCTGTCTACTACTTCCACAAGCAAATGCAGTATAAATTGACCAAAACCAGTCTGTACATTGCTCTGTGCTTGTAAGATGAAAACTTATAAATTTGCACCGTTTCTATCTACAAGAAGTACTCAAAAAAATCTGTTATTGGCACTTGGCTGTTAGAAAGCATTACTAACAGAAATGGAGAGGCAAGAAAATTAGTTTCTGTACTGGACGCAGTTCAACATTTTGCTTAGCCTACTTTTTCTGAGCAGTAATTTTCCATGTTTTGGGGCATTTCATAGTCTTTCATGACATAGAAAGCAACAGATAATTTTCTTCTATCAGATGCTAGCAAAAGAAAGAGTTCTAAAATATTGTCATTAGTCTTGTAATCCCTAAACCAATCTTTCACTTTTCAAATAATACAATAATTATATTCAGTGATGTGTTAATATTTCAGCCTTAAAAATTTTATCTGCTCAGCATTATTTCCCCTTCTAACAGCACATTTTAATAGTTTATCAGTTTTTCACTTTCTAAGGTCTTTGACATAAGAATCCTTTAAACAACAAGATGAATACATTTTAATTAAAAAACTTCAGAAAATGAAAGCATTCTATAGTTGTTTATGATCTAGTCTGTCTAGGCCATGGTTATGTCACAGCGGTGTCATATTGGATGATATAGCTTTTTTTCAAGCAAGATATTGCATTTCCTCCAAAGATGCACCTTTCATATCATGACAATAAGAACTTTGTTACCAGTTCAATTATAATAGTTTTGTCATTTTTTTTCTTTTGTAAATTCTCCATGAATTTTCAGTTTATTGCATGCAGACTTCTTTCTTTCTTACTTTTTCTCTGAGGTAAAATTATGTTATGTAGTACTTGTTCATAACTGCATTGTATTTGGAACTGCAAGACTCTGCTCACAAAATAGTTGTAAATGGATGGGAGAGGTTTCCAATTGTCCTGCAACCATGCAGATGCACATGGTGCTCCACACACACAAAATGCAGCAGCNGAACTGCAAGACTGCTCACAAAATAGTTGTAAATGGATGGGAGAGGTTTCCAATTGTCCTGCAACCATGCAGATGCACATGGTGCTCCACACACACAAAATGCAGCAGCTCCCACCCAAGGAAAATAATTCTTGAATGGAGCCTCTAGAAGATCCAAACACAAGCCCATATCCAGACTAGAGGCTTAAATGCTAATCCCTAACATACACTGAAGTTTTCCATGTGGAAAAGTCACTTATGAAATTGTATATCTTTGTATTTAGGCTGTTTGAAATGAGCATTTCATTTTGAATAATATTTTTAAAACATAACACAATTATTTTCAATTGGAAATGAAAAAAAAAAGCTTTTATTTAGAGTTCAGTTTTATAATTTATCTTATTTTTCTTCATTTGACTGAGGAAAAAAAAGAAAAATAACAGAGTGTGAAAAAAAATTTCTCATGCAAGCTCTTTATATTTTTTAAAAAATCCAACTTTCTGGGTTATCCTAGCTGGAAGTGAAAAAGTAAGGAAAGTAGCTCTTTTCACATTTTCTCCTTTGCCTTGCTTCCTTCAACACACTTAATTGATGACAACTGGTTTTTCCAAAAGAATTAAAGTGGCAGGGGGCAAAGGGGCAGGGGAAGGTGATATCCGTTGTGCGAATAGTCATAACATGGCCCAGAATCTCTTGGCACAGTATTTTAAACCAGAAAAGAACAGGAAACCTGATAATGCTCAGTATTCATTGCCATTCCTGCCTGAAAGCAGATTATCTGCCTGTAAGCTAAAATATGTGTAACGAAAAACACCTGGTAGAAGTTACCATGCATCATCTATAATCAAGCACATGACTGTGATAGTCTGCTAAATTCTATTTATGTGTACTAAACTATATATAGTAATGCCTTGTTATGAGTACACAAGGTAGCACCAGGTAGATTAGCACTGCATATTTTTTTTGAAATATAGACATATAATGAGTATATTAGGCAAATTTAGTCCATTAAATAAGATGAAAACGCTTAAACTTAAGCCCTGCTTTCACCTCACAATTGAAAAAAAAAAAAAAAAAAAGTGAGGTTAAGTACAAAGTTTTATTTGTCAAGGTTATTAAATGTTGGTCAAGAATAAGGGAAGGAAAACCAATAGGCTAGTCTTAAAGCAGTTCCACACGTGGAACTGTTGGTTGTTTGTGTACATATTGTATACTGTAGAGCACAGCTGCTTTCACCAAATCACAAATGTGTGTCTCAATATGCCAAAGTATGATGAGCCATGCTTTCAGAACAAAATACATAATTACAGAACAATTGCAACCTGTGGTACACAGATCAATGCATTGCAGCTCAGCTACCTCCTGCACCTACCAGCAAATGTCTATCAGTCCCCTGGGTTCTCCCAGAGCATAGAAAAGAAAGCCAAAACCCTGTAGTCTATTAGGAATACAAATTCAATATATTTCTCCTAATTACTTTTTAATTTCCATCTCATTTATGTATAGTAGCTACAGAAGGAAAAGGAATTCTATTCCTTATTCTGCCACTGTCTTGCGTATTTGACCTTAGTCATATTACAATTACTCTGTTGCTTAATTGATTCTTCTGCATCATATGCATAATTAAAACTACTTGTCTTTTAGGCGTTAAGTGGACCTAAGATTACATTTTACACTGTGAGAGAAATGTTTTAAAGAAGAAGCTCAAATGAATACTATTTTTTTTTTAAATTCAAGTTGGTACTTTAGAGTCCTGAGCTCAAAATTAATTTACTAAATTATTTAGTTTCATCCATGAGCTATATATTGCTTTAAAATGTTCAATACTAATGCAATTTAACTTAAACCTTCTTTTTAATACTAGAAAGATCTTTCTTTTTTTGTTCAGCTAGAGAAAAAAAAAGAACCCGCAAACTAGGAAAAATGTTGTTTTGGCTTTCTTTTTTAATACTGGTCTCTAGGATATTCTCTTGACTGTTGAAAGAAATGCCCCATTTGGAAGTTTTATATAAGGCAAGTAGGATTGCAGAGTATAGATCAAATTGTATAGAATCTTCCTGGAAATTAAGACAATGGAAATCAATGACCATTATAGGAGTAATTTTTATAGAGAAATAATCCTTTTTTTTCCCCATGGATTGGATCTTACTTTATTAAATCTACCTATTGACTTCTGTGTGATCACCTATACATTAAGGAAATAACGCCATAGGGATTTTATTGTGCCTTATTGTGCAGTCTCACTCCAAATACAGACAACTAAAATATCCAAGACTGCTTGGGATTTGAAAAAAAGCAAGAAAGTTCAATGGGCAAAGAGGCTGAATAGACTATATAATGACTAGATACTAAATATAGAATATGAAAATCTTGGTATATGTGTATTCTGTAATGAATGGTAAGACAGATTAGTGACTAGCACAGTTATTGTTACTTCGCTCAACACTTACGTTAAATTTTACTTTGAAATGTTGACCCTGCCATTTCTCTTGTGGATAAATTATATTGCATTGTCAGTTCTGTGCTTGAAGCAGTCTTCAAAGGAAAATATCATTCCAGATGCACTGTATGTAGAACAAGACATAAATCAAGTCTTCTGTCTTGATTCTCTTTTTCCACTTTGTGGTCCTCTGCAAACCAGCAGCATCTCTTGTCAAGATAAGTCACCTCTGTCATTCAGCCTTCATCTTTGTGATAGCAGTCAAAAATGTCTGAAAGTGAAACGCAGATACTCTTCTGCAAACAGAATACAATATCAGTACTGTCTGTTCATGTGCTTATTTATCAGCTGAATTTACTAAATACAGAGTACACTGTGTATCAAACACGAAGTCATACAGGAAAATAGTGCATGTCAATTGGTCAGAAATGAGAATTAATGCAAGCATTAATGGGTATTTCACAGATATATGATTAAACCTATGACCACCATGAAACAGGATACTATAAGAAAATTTATACAGGAAGAGTAGAACATATCTATTTTCAATAATTTGAAATGTCCTGTGACAGGATATTGCTGAAAACTCTCCTATGAAGAAAGGACATGGCTCACATACTTAAAAGTTATTCTCTGAGTTGTTCTGGAATATCCATCTGGAATTGGAGGTAATGCCTTGCACCTTGATTACTTTGCCTGCACAACAAAGAAATGTGTTCTGCAAACGAGCTACAAACTGAAAATATCCATTTCAGGCTATTAGGGAAAAAAAATCCTCCCATACATAAATTTGCAAAATTTAGGATGATTTTTGGATACTTATCTGTCACTCTGATTTTTCAAGCTTTCCCGATGCACTTTCTAACCTAATGTTTTCATAGTTCTTAGTTCTTTCTCACACATGGGTGTTAGAATTAGAAGCATCGACGAGGTTGTTGACATTCTTTCTCTTGGGATGAAAAAACAACTGATGGGCAGTTGTCTTGACCAATGGGATGGGAGAGGTGTCCAACTTCTCCTCTAATCCCTGGTCTGTGTGGAAATACTAAAAGTTTGGAGTCAGATGTTGTAATAAATAGTTTTAGCCTTCTCACGAGAAAGTGTGTCCGTGTGTGTCCTTGCGTGTCCCACAGCGACACTTATCCTTGCTGTTGAGAGATGTACTTAACCTACTTATATGTCTGTTTTCAAAGCAAATCAATTAATTTCAGAGTACAGTACTAGATTTACTTGTCATAACTGTGTATATTGTGCTTTCTTTAAGATGCAGAGCACTGTAAACACCAGAACCTCATGGAACAACCTTGTTGGATCTCCAAAATTGTTGAAGCAAAAGAGATTTCTTCTAACTATCCAGAGATTATAGTTATAGTTCAATAGTTCTGATTCTATCTCATTGAACTGAATGGAAAATATCAGTATAAAACTGGGTAGGTTTGTTGCTATACCACAGGCAGAATACTTAGAGCAAACAGTGAAGTGACATAAGAATTCTGAGGGCTTAATTTAAACATGAATTATTTAACATTACAAGTCTTAAACTTGCGTTGCCGGGGACTTTATGGTAAAACTCATGCTCACTCTGATTTGAGCTGCTTGAGCATGCTGGAATGATAAAGTTGATCTTGCTTACAAATTAAATTTTTAAAGCTGGTAGATTAGTATGACCATAGGCTTGATCCATATAAAGTGCTGAAGCTTTCTAGATTCATGTGGGATTAGGAGAAAAGCCTCAAGTAAAACCTTTTTCTAACTGAGATTTGTATAGACACTCAACACCCAATTAGGCCGTGTTGCTAGAAGGTGTGAATTCTATTGCCAGCATTACCTCTATCAGATAAGTTTCTTAACCTCTCTACATATGATTTCTATATTCTATAGAAAAAGGATATCATCATCTCCCATGCTGTTGAAAGGCTTTCAGATGAAAGACTTTATGTAGTCAAAAAGCAGTGGTAAGTCATGGCTATCAATTTAAGAGTTTAATTTAGCAAGATGGAGTATGTACCACTGTATCATTGTATGCCTGTTAAAACTGTTATATAGTCTGTTCTCATGATAACTTGAGATGTCTTGTGGCATAGGCAGAAGACGTGAAAGAGCTCATGTCATAATGTGTACTGTGGAATTTACTTTCTCATGACCTTTATCTTATGCAGCCTCATAAAATACCCTTTATCTAAAATAGTCTATATGTATAAGAGTATGGTCAAGCCTGGATATGGACAAATCCATCAAATAATTTTTTCTGGTGTTGGGAAGCAAGGGGAGTTCTGGCATGAGAAACAGAAAAGGATATTAAAAACCCCAAAATCCCAAATTACCATCATCCTTATGTGGTCCATGCTTGTGTGTTTGACTATTTCCTGAATGCATGTCCATGCAATGTTTGTGGTACATCCTGAAGATTATGAGACAAATTTTCTAAAACTTTTTATTCTCCTTAAGAAGACAGAAACCTTCGGTCAGTATTTTCCAAGTTTTACAAACTCTTTGAAAATTCAACAGGGAGCTATGATGCAAAGGTTGGTTTGCCTGTGTGGACATCTGAGCCATGCCACATGGCTGCCTGTTATACCAGTGTTGACCTGCATTAAAAGCACTGTGGTGCCTTTCTAGACAACTGCTCCCAGAACATCACATGCTCCCTCCCTGCATAACTAAGTCAGCTCTTCTACCAAAAGGCTGGGATGGAGCTCAATACAGTGCAACAATGTTTTCAGATGTGTCAAAAGCTGCCTTCTAGGGAGAGATTGATCCACAGTTCCATTATTAGTTTAACAGCCCTTGTCAAAAATTGGATCACTAACTTATATAGCCAATTATGAGCATTTGACGCTCTTTTTTTTTTCTTCTTTTTTTTTTTTGTGTGTGTGTGTGTGCCAGGATACTCTGTTAGGTATATGATGCTGATGTTCATCCTTTTTTTTTTTTTTTTTCACATTATCTGCCCACTTCTCTTCTATATGCCTTCTAAAAATCCACATGATCCCACAATTAAGAGTTGTGCATTCTTGCCTTAAATAGCCATGGAGCTGTCTCACTTTAGGGAGAGGCTGTTTTAGCTTGTATCAAACAATAGCAACTTTGTCATACTCTTAGTGTAACAGTGACCCAGAGAATGACCTGACTTGTGTCAGTCACAGTGACATGGTTTTAGTGGTGAACTCATAGATGCCTTGGGCACATGATCACAAGAGTGGTCCCAAAAACTCTGGCTTCCACACTGAGGAATATGTCAAATTTTTTTGCCAGCTTCAGGAACCTTCTTTTCACTCACCTTGTTTCAAAAAATATGAGCTATGAATGAAGCACCAAAATAGGTGAGGATGCCGAAGGGCTGAGTTGTGATACAGACAGAGGCTGCCAGGGACTGCTTTGGCCCATGGCAGAACAAGGTGGGATCTTGGTCATTGGAAGCATTACTTTGGCTGAAGAGCAGTGTGAATGCTGCAGACCCTAGAGCTGAAATACAGGCGATGTACCTGGCAATATGTGGGTCAGGCAGCCTAGGATTGCTGTCATGAAGACTACTCTCAAAAGCAGCCTGTAGCTATTACATCTTTGTGATAGCCTCTACACAGGGCCAGAGAAGGAATCTTGGCACAATATAAATCTGAAATGATTAATTTGTCCCTCCCTTTTTGTACCAAAGGCAAGTTATATCACACTGTCAAACTATTTTGGCAAATGCTGCATAAAAGCTGGTGAAAGGTAGCTTTTATGCTTACCTTTATTTTTCTCCTTGTTGTATCCATTTTTAGCAGGTCCCACTGGGATGTCAGAAATGGAACTTGGGCCTGGAGGTAGTAGAAACATCAGCAGAAGATAACGAGAAAGGCTGCACCTTTACTGCTGCCTTCTGTGTACAATGTACAACAGCTGCTCTTGTAACAGCTGGAAGGAAAAAATCAGCACAACAAAAAGATGTTATTGTGTTACATCAAAAAATTTTCAGCAAATGAGACCTTGGTCTTCAAATATCAGGAGAACTAAATATATTGAAATAGATTCTTTCTAGCTGAAATCTACTCCGCTAAAAACAGTGAGATAAATGTCATTTCAGGTAAGCCCCTGAGTTCTCCAGTAATTTTGTTACACACTGGTCACCACCTCACTTATTCTTTGGCCAGTGGAGACCAGGAATAACAGAAGGAACAGAGCAAAACAGAGGAACAAAAGGAGGTGCAATTCACTGTTTCTCTTATTTAGCTGATAATATTATGTGGTTTCTGATCAGTTTGAGGGATGAGTGAGGGAAGCCACAAAATGAATTTATTAATTTAAAGATTTATTAAATTTAGTAAGTAAAAAAACTACCTATCCTTCAATTTGTTTTTATTGGACCTTGTTAATCGTCTTTCAATTTGTCTTTTAATTTGTCGTTCCCATTAGCACATATCACCAATCCAGGATTCTCCTGTTTACTCATAAAAGCTATGAAGAACTAGAGACATTTTCCTTTTCCCTATTTCTTCACTGTAACTCTGAATCCCTCAAAGTAATCTAAAACCCATAATCCCACCAACAGAATAGTAAAAACACGTTTTCATTTGAAAAGCACCATGTTTGAAATCTTCTTTGTTTTTATAGAATCACAGAATCATTTAGGATGGAGGAGGTCATCGAGTCTAACCCTAAACTTAACACTGCCAAGTCCACCACTAATCCATGTCTTCAAGTTCCTCATCTGCAGTGCCACATCTACAGTGCCATGACTTTTTAATGTCTCCAGAGATGGTGACTCAAGGAATTCCCTGGACAGCCTGTTCAGTGCTCATCAATCCTTTGGGTGAAAAAATTTTTCCCTGTATCTATAATAAATCTTCCCTGGTGCAACTTGAGGCCATTTCTTCTTGTCATTGTGGCTTGTTACTTGGGAGAAGAGACCAACAGCCACTGCACTACAGCCTTCTTTCAGGTAGTTGTACCGAGGAGTTTGTCAAAGAAATTAGGCAAAGAAACTACTTTGAGGATTAGCATTTATTTATTTATTCAGTAAATCAAATTTATAATTTAAATTATTAATGATAGCTTTCATTCTTAGAACATGAAAAAAACATCCACCAATACGACAACAAATAGAGGTAGTAAAAAGGACCTTTTCTAAGAGCCATTGCATTTCCTCTGTCTTCTGATTTTAAATAACTTCAAGTTCAACTAATAGCAAAAGACACCTTTAAAACCCTGAGCTTAAAATTTCCATATACAAAACTGCCCACTCTCATTAGAATGACTGGAAAAAATGTTAAAGAGCATTAAGCAGAAAAAGAGGTCAGGTAATTTGAGATGTTCATTTCAATGCAGTAAACTGTCCTATATTGTTAAAGCCTTTTAAAGATGGAGCTAAATAGTATCAATTGAAGAATTACTTTTGATTTTTTTTTTAAATTTTTTTTTCTTTAAAGTAAAGATTGTGCCATCCACACTAGAGTCCAGGATGATTGATCAATATAAGGAGAAGATGGCAAAACATGAGCGTCCCAATTTGGCCTCACAGCAATGATGAGTAAGAAGGTCACTTGAGATCTGTCAACATCAGGGGTTGGTTGCAGGATATAGCACCTCTTCACTACTGTGGCATGGGCTCCACAGAACTTCAAGCTGAGCACATGGGGTGGGCCAGGATGGCTGTAGCTATGCTGGACCTTTTCCATCTGCCAGCCAGTACCTACTCATCAGTAGCCCCAGATGAGTGGGCAGTTGTAGTTGGACTAACACCTCCAGAATAATTCTTACATCTGCTTTCTGACTGCCAGGTCCTCCTCATGCATTTTTTAACTCCTTCCTAGGGAATAATAACCACATCCAGAACAACTAATTCAACTTTCTGCCTACTGTCTGTACAATCCCTACATGGCTTCTTTCCTCAGGGCAAACAGGGTCCTACACACAGCCACAGTCACTGAAAGGAGTGACACTAATGATCCCAGGAACCTTTGCCAGGGACAAATCATAACAATTGGTTACTGTCAAATCTTCTCCCTGCTTTGACCAAACATTAGAGAATTGTCAAAAGATTTTTCCTCAGGATAATGCCAAAGCAAGAGCAATAGTTGGTAGTCTAGTAATAATTAAATTTTAAAAATAGAATTCTATAATTTTTTTTCTCTGAAATTAACAATGACCATAAAAAGAGGCTATATAGTATCATCATTTTCTTGATCATAAAATATATTGTATTTAGAAAAAAAAATCCCTAAACCTATCAAAACTAAAAAGAAAAACACTTCTGAAAAAGGTCACAAAACATTACATGAAATAAGCAGATAGCTAGGCACAAAAAAAAAAAAAAAAAAAAAAAAAAAAACAAAA
>VYXF01001515.1:210173-220193 GCA_013397295.1 Polioptila caerulea
ACCAAAAAAACAAAAGGGAAAAACTGGCATGCAGACAGACAGATATTCAGTGCAAAAGAAGTGCTAGTTGATGTCTTTTAGCAAATCTGATTCTATTTCCATCCCCAAAATACCATGCTCCAGAGAATATGTAAGAGAGAGTAGACAAAGAAAGGTTTGGACTTTCAGAGTATTTGTTCTTATGAGGGAAAGAAAAAAAAAGGAAAGGTTAAATTTATTCTCTTTGGAAAAGGGAAGACTTTGAGGTGACCTACTTAGCTTCAGTGGTCTTTGTTACTTGGCAACATATGAAATAAGATGGCAAACAGAAAAAATGTGTTTAAGAGCGAGGAAAGACATTTTTATAGACAAAGAGCTTAAATTATATAGTTACAAAGCAGAGAGGTGAGCTTAAAATAAATCTAAAGGATGCAATGTTACTGAGGCATGTGGCCTTTTCCTGACCAACAATCTTTTATGTTCTTATGATAGGTTTATTAATCGAAATAAAATACAAAGTTTTACATGTGCTGGCTCCAGTGCAATAAGTGAAATGGTAAGTATGAGAGAAAAATATGAATTTTAGGAAGCATTTTTCTCATTAATGTCTACATTTTGTTTTCAGAAGTAACCACATACTGTCCACTGATAAGAGGTGGTACAGGAGACATCTTTAAATTCATTAGAGCTGACAAGTATATAACTATTTGAAACACTGCCTTCTTCGCATCCCAGTTTTCTTTTGTCCCCAAATGCCACTATTCTGACCAAAGTACTGCTGTTCAGGAACTGCTAATGTCATCTAGACATACAATCATGCTTTGGGCCTTTAAAATATCTCAAAGGCTTTTTCATCCTGTGAGAAAAAACAAAGAAAATAAAGGGTTAAACAACAACAAAGACTATTAAGGTGGAAGACCAGAAGTGCCTACTCCAATCTTACTTGACATCTCTTTTCTCCATTTTGGTGTGTTTTACAGTATTTAATTCTATTAATTGCCATCTTTGATTACTCTGTAAAACATAACTTCAGAAGACCAGCTCAAGATCAACCTTAATACATTGTATGAAAACAGTTATTTTAAAACATTTCCAGTGGGAGGGGTGAAGAAAGGAGTTAATTCTGGAGGAAGGACTGTGGACAATTCCATAAAATTGGATTCCTGCATACAAGAACTAGGAGGATGTTGCCCTTGGCAAGATCAGGAGGGCTTTTGGATGCTTTCTTGGGGAATTTCCAGCAGAATGCAACATCACAGAGCAGATGGTGCAACCCAGAAAGTCATGGTTGTTGCCTGCAATTTAGGCACCTCTGACAGGTGTTTGGCTGCTGGCCAACCTGCCTCATTTCCTCATAGCTGCTCCAAAAATAATTACCCTGTGCCGCCACTGGAACAGCTCCTGGGGAGGGCAGGAAGGGTGAGAGCAAGATCCATACAGAAGCAATAGGCTCCTTATGAGTTTGGAAGGTCTAGACTTACACAGCAGAACAGGAAAATTTGTGACTAGGTAAAGTTGTTCTCTTTATGTCCATAAAAGTATATATATGTATGCATGTATATACAGTATATTTGGCATTTCTCAGAACTGTTGAAAATTATTTCTCTTTACCTGCAAGGAAGCTTCACCCAGTCATAATCCTAAACAACTGTAACTAGATTTCAGCAAAAGATATTCTTACATTGTAACTTCCTAATAGAAGGAGTGATAATTGAAACCACAGTTCATTGAAAACACTCAGGTTTTTAGATGAAATTTGATCAAATTAAGCAAATTAAAAGCCATCACAACATTTAAATTTAGCAGAAAATTACATTAAAAATTGCAGTTATACGATTTGTTAAGTTCTAACACATTTACAAGTATCTGTTGAGGTGAGCAGTTACCGTGGAAAAATACTACTAGAGACTAATATGAAGCAACATGGAGAGATGCTACATCATTGCTACAAAAATGCCAGCAAAAAAAATTTAAATAACAAAATTTTATCAGTCACCCGCTTTTATCTGAAAATCATATCAGATTGGCCTGTAATTTTTTGGACTGTTTAAAGTAGATTGTCATAGAAGGAAATGTAGTCAGGAGTATGCAATATTCTGTTGCCCTGTCTCAAGAGAACAGAGAACCAGGAAATCCCAATCCAAAAGATGAATGAAATGGTGAAGCTTAATGCTTCCTTTGCTTAACAAACAAACAAGGAAGCAAACAGGGTCAACGCAACTTGGAGATAAATGCTAATCTCTATTGTTTTAGCTTTGATTATCCAATAGTCAACTTGTTGAAAATTGAACATATTGTTCTGCTCCAATTTCAAAACTCAAATAGAAACACATTTTGCTTACAATGAACTTTAATTGCCTGAATTTTTCAAAGGACCCTTGAGTCAGCTAGATAATAGGGGTTTAGCAGAAAATACACATCCATAGAGCAGCATAATGCAGTTGTTGCTGGCTTGGACACCAGCAATGCTTTCTAAATATATAGGTATTTATTACATGTGGGACTTGAATTCAATCTCTTCATGGAAATAGGAGAGATTAGATACTCAGATGAAGAAAATCATCACAGTTTTGTGGCTTTTAATGAATGCAGTGTACATTGGTTAATAATTTCTATTCCTTATAGCAATAATCTTTGCTTCAAGAAAATCTTTCTCCATCAAAATCCATCTTAATGGCTGATTACCTTTTGCAGTATGGTAACTATGTACACTTACAATCAATTGCTTTAAGTGTAAATTTTATGTTGAACGTTTGTGGGTTTTTTTCTTTGTGATTCATTTCTAGCACACTATTTGGGATAAATATATTAACTTTTATCCATTGAAGGAGAGATTTTGTTTGGAACCCAAGCATGACAAAATTTATCATATTGTAAAAAACACAAAACTACTGATACAACTATAAATTGATACAGCTATGCTGAAATTCTGTCAGATTTGACTCATGCTATGTACCTATTAACACATCCAAATTTAAATATCAAGAGAGACTTTTATGTTTCCATGATGTATCTTCATCTTAAAACACTAGAAATGTGTCTTCTAGCTTACAGGACACATGGTTAGAAGTGAGAATAGTTTATGCCCCTCCTCTCATTAATTTATTGACTTAGAGGAATGACATTTTCATGTGCATTTTAAGTTTGTCTGTATCCATTTATGTATAGGTACATAAATGTTGTCAAAACAACAGCAACAGCAATAAAAACCAAAACCATAAGAAAAGCACCACCCAATCCCACCCTCCCCCCAAAAAATCCACCCCCCAAAAAATCCTCCTTGTATCTTGCTGGGAGTACTTACCTGTACCTAATCTTGTCTATGAAAAGGGCAATGAAATGATTAGTGCACCATTTCCTTCCCCTTCTTCATTTCCTCCTAACCCCTGCCACTGCTTCTTCACACTGCTTCATTGAGAATAGCTCCTACTCACCGTCTAACTGCTCAGCACATCAGAATCATGTCAGCCTTTGGCCCAGAGTTCAAGCTCAAGCCAAGAAACATGGCAGAATTTATTGGCTTCTCTCCTCCCAAAACTTTTCATGGGTTTTTTTTGGAGCAATTCCAGTGGTGAACAAAAAATAGCAAAATTAATTTTGTAAATAAATTACTTTATGTCATTTTTACATGGAGAAAACTTAATTCTAGTAGGAAATTTACATTCTTAATCAACATCACTTCTCTGTAAGGAGTAGTGGGGAAAGTAAAGGTAAGGAAAATGTTGGCTTTATACTGTGGTGTTGTCAACCACATCTTTGCAGGTGCATGGGCTTCTCTTTCCATATAAAGGGATATATATTGGTGATAGCTACAGGGAACTGTGGGTCATATTCCTTATGGAGATATAAAATTCAAGATTTACCAAATGTATACAGAATATTTCTGTCACTAATGGTGGAAACAGCAAATATTTGGGGATAAAACATTTAAAAAAAGTGTGGAGACAAACCTAACATCCTCATAGATTTATACGTACAAGAGACATAAGCTATTCACTTAATGTAAGTTTTTCACTGCTATTTTATTTCTAATATGAAAAGAAAGAGTTATTCAATAGAATGTATCTTGAAAAAATCCTAAACCCTGCAGGACAGAAAAGTCTCAAGAACAATCATAGCTGTGAATATTAAAACCTTCTACAAACTCAAGCAGGAAAAGAGAATCCAGTGATTTTTAATAGGAAATGACAAGTGAATTGTCATCTGAAAGGATTAAGTTAAATCTTTAATCTCCCCATTTCACTATATGGAAAATACCACCCAAACAATTTCTCTCAAAAAATGATGAAACACCATTGCTATGTTTTTCAGAGAGGCTAGTTTTTTTTAATCAAAAGGTTGTTTTTATGGTTCCATCATCTTTATTCCACATGCATTACTTCTTTAAATCTGTTGCAACATGGTGAGGGAATGAATAAGGTTTACTTTTTAAAAAATCTTATGATTTTACTACATTCTCAGTTCTTGTTTTGCTTCACAGTACCAGGAGTAAATAAATAAAAAATTACCAAAGCCTGCACCTCCATCTTTCAGAAGGAACTTGTAGCTGTATCCACTACTAATATGATTCCAATTCTGCTGCAGATAGTGACTGGCAGGTGTGTGCCAGTGGAGTAAAAGCATTTGACCAAGAAGCTACACTTCAAAATTAGATTATTTTTTGAGCCATTTTTCTGTACACTTTTTAGATTTCTATTGTTAAAAGATCAATAAAATCTGATGCAAGTAAACAGAAGAAATATTTTTCTCCTGACAGAAGTTACTTCTGTGACCACTCATTTCTCCTCATCTATTCTTGAGTTCAAAAAGAAGCAGAAGCCAGGACCAGAAAATGGGGAGCCAGAGAAAAATCTCCTTTGTAGAATCATTCCCAGCACACAAAGTACCTATCAGCAATTACTTCACATTGACTTTGTGAGCTAGAAGTTTCATGGAGGAAAAGTTTTAACCCCCAGCCCAGATTTACATAGAACACATGGCGGGATGGAAATTTTTGAAATGAGAATCTCACGTTTGTTCCTACACGTCCTAAACAATTTCCGGCAGTTCTTGTCTACTCTTAAAAATGTCCACTGATCAAAATGCCCAAATATAGATGTATTTCAGTGCTCCAAGACTCTTCTCAATTTTTGGTGACAAGGCAGGAGAGATATTTTTTCCATCTTTGTACCATTTCATGAATATTGAAGATTATTGTGTTGACCTCTTATTTTCCCATTTTATCAAGTGCTCATTGATTTCTTTTTTCCAGGCTTGTGACACATCTGATTTTTCCGTGCAGTTCTTCCACATCTGCATTGTCCTGATTCAGAGCAATAGCCATAAAATAATTATTAATAGACAGTTCACACATCAATTAATACAAAGGGATTGCAAACAAATTCAAGAACTCCGCTTCGGTTTGCTCAAATGCTCATTACAAATTATCAGTACTATCAGCTGCTTAAGATTTAGCAGTTTGTGTGAGGTATTATAGTTAGATCATTAGACCAGGGCATCTGTTTTTCTCCCTTTATCAACAATCTTTCAGTAGATGCATTATTTGAGATCTGCACTTTCATGTACATATATCTAGGTATTTTCTACTCTCTATTTAAAACTGGATTAAGATCTGTAGCTGAAAATTTATCATTTTCTTAACCAAAAGATGAGGTTATTTTATGTGCATGGTTTTTTTTAGAAAGAAGCTATGTGATTACTTGGTTTGTTGCAGATGTGATTGTAGTATCCGTGGTAGCTTTACTGGACTTCATGCTTGAGTTTCAGAGCCAAATATTCCAGGAATTTCTATCTACAAAACTTGTGCGGCACAGATTTAGTGTGAGGCTGCCCTCTTCATTTGCCTGCAGAGCTATCCGGCTTCAGGCAGAGCATTCACTGGAACATGCTATATGAATAGCCAAGTATTATGAAATGATAATCCATGGAAAACGTATTTATGACATTTGTACAAGTGAACCAGTTCAGAGTAGTGCTGACTTAGATTAACATGCTCATCAAATCTATAAAATTGTCGGCAGTCACACCTTTCTCTCCCTTCCCCCCATTATCAATTTATCCATCTGAAGACCTCGACAGGTCACAGTCAGACAGGACTTGACAGGGATGAATTAAAGAGAAAGGGGAGGTACCTGTTTCACCAAAACTATTTCAGGAGTCCAGGCAACAAATTAATCTCACGTAATGGTAATAGGAAAGATGAAACATTTTTTTCTGTTCACATGTGGAGAGCCAGGACAAATTGCAAATCTTTAGGCGCTTACCTTACTGAGCAGTTCCTGATATTGTCATTGCAAGTGAATCCTTCATCTCCTTTACCCTCAAGCCCATTTGAACACTTCAGTGATTCCAGTATCCCCTAAATCTGTGAGAACTCTTGCCTAATTTCTAGACAACACTGGTTCTTATTAGAACAGCTAAAGCTTCAAGAAGATACCTGACTTAAAAACAGCTGAAGCCTTCAAATGTCTTGGTGTACTTAAATATTACATGTGTTACTGTTAGGAGCAGCCATTGTTAACACTTTCAGAAAATCCACAGCCGATGAGGATTTATGATGTTCCACACACCCTATAACACTGATAAATGTGACATTCACATCCCAAGTCATATGAATTATTCTTGAACAAACTTTACTATTTGTACTTAAAATATGAAGTGTCTATTTGCAGAGTTAAGAAGATTGAGGGGAGAAGACTGAAAAAAGAATCCTAAAACTCATGTAATCTACACTTGCTGTGTAAGGGAAAAAACATTAAATTAAATTGTAAGACTTTGAAAATTGTAGTCCAAGTAATATGTCAATGTTACATGGACACCAAAGAATAATATCTATAAAAATAAAACTATAAAAAGAAGGAGAAATTAAGTGATCTCCAAGTTCTGAAGAGAGCATTTTTAAGTAAAGAAATGTCTACTACTACTACAATTATTATTATTATTGTAATTTTGCTGGTTTTGTTGTTTTATTTTAGTTTTTATGTCTCTTCTTACTTCTACTATGCCACTGTAAATCTAGAGCAATCTTCTAGGGGAAAACAACAAAAAAAAAAGGAATCTAATTTTACATTAGATATGTTTCTTCTGCAGTAGGCATCATTACAGTTAATTACAAGCACTAAATGGAACACAAGACTGAGTCTGTTTTGCAATTTTGACTACTGCATTAGCATTTATATTTGATTCAATGTAAATGATTTTTCATTTTGAATATATGCTCCTCTCTTTTTATCCACATGCTTATTGCCAGTGAATCAAGAGGTGAACTGAGTGCCAATGGTAAACTGCAATAGCTAAACAGATTATAGCCTATTGTCATCTCTGATCAGAAGTCTGGGTAGCTTGTTCATGTAATGAGATTTTGTTTCATTGAAGTTTTCAGAAAATCCTGGCCTAGCTGGTTAACTTTTCACTAAGAAAATTCAAATTTACATTTCCACTTTAGAGAAAGCAAGCTGAATACTGAAATCTCACTCTACGAGGAGTACAAAATCCCTGGTGATCACCTGAGCTACTGAGTCTTCTACCTCATCTTTCTGTGAGAGGCCTTTCACTATTTAAAAGCAATCAATCTTTGGAGCAGAGACAGAAGTAATTAGTGGCTCTTATGAACAGCATTTTATCTTACTCATGTCCAGCCACATCCCTTCTTTGCTTCAGAGCTTTGATCTCTCTGGTGTTCTACATGAGCCATCTCCATGGACATATATATGGAGAAAATTAAATCTCAGGACTCTTTAATAGTGAGGGTAGCCATAGTACCTCACAGTAGCTGTACTAAGGAGAGACTGTCAGTCTTCCAATGTGTATTTATAATGCTGACAGTGGTGGTGTGTACGATTTTTCTCTTGTCAAGGTAGCATAAATGACCCATCGAAGAAATATATACTATCATAGTTATTTGCAGACAGATCTTATCCAAAATACAGAATCTGAGTTTCTCTGATATTTTCAATATGCAAAATCTGACTTTAGATCTTTATTTTTCTCAGCAGTTTACAGACATTGCTGATTTTAAGTGTCAGGATTTGGTTATGAATAAACGTTTTTAACTCTAAAGCCATCATTTCTCTCTTCAGTACATAGCAATTCTTAGCTAAGCCTGCAGGTCTAAGTTAAATGTGACAATGCCTTACATGTAGAAGTTATCTTTGATTTTAAAGACTACTAGATGAGGATGGCAAACAAGTTCCCATTTCTCTCAGGTGCTCCTGAATCTAGATATCCTTGGCAATAGCTACTAACTATGAGTTACTGCCTAATCCAACAAGCTGCCCTCATAAACGCTTCTGGCAGTAGCTCTATTATTAATTTATATGTTAATTTTCCAGTGATGTTGAAAATTGTAGCCAAAATTTCTTACAATATATTTCCTTGAGCAATCTTCTAATTTTAGATACCATGACTTCATTAAACTTGCAGTTTACGGTAATCCTGTGTAAGGCTTCATCCAAGCCCATGAAAGTCAATGCATACCTTAATTTTAGCATATATAAGCACACACACATCTTAATACAAGAATTTTGGTGTTGGCACTAAGAGACAAATATGACAGGAAGTTTTTGCAAGTGTTAGTACTTTACCTGTCACTGACATTTGTCCAAAATTTGAGATTCCTAACCCTTTTTTACTGATTTCTAACGTCTCAAAGTGATTTAGAAAGATATTTAATGAGAACTAAACAGAAAAAAATAAAATAATAATTTCTAAAAGTCCAGTACTGCCACGTTTACTATTCAATTCAGTATTGAAGTTTATATTTTGAGGTTATACCTGTAATTCAACTTAGCGTTTGAACTTCGACCTCTTTTCTTAATTAAAATATAAGGTCTCACACGGGACTTTAGAAAGAAAACAAAAGGCAGGCAAAAAAAATAAACACATTAATTTTGGTGATGATTTCAAATATAATTGTTGGGGCTGAATAGACAGTCACAATGCAAATTTAGACAGTCTTAAGACTATTCTCTACTTCTTATGGAATTCTAGGCACTGATTAATTTTGTGGTTTCAGGTATTTTCCACAGGAAGTTCTTTGATATTATAGGGCTAGCACCAATAGATCTTTCTCTTTCCACATGAAATCGAGGTGTGTTTAAAGCAGCATTTTCATGATTTCACTTAAAATGTAATTTCTCTATGTCAGCTGTGAGCATTTTATTATGAAGGTTTATAATTATGAATAATTTTTAAATCCATTTAAATTTAGGGTTAAAATATAGTGTATGCAATTTAATGACTAACATTTTATTGTGAAATTTCAAAGTATCTCTCTTGCCATGGTGTTTAAAAGTCCATATAGTGATATCAGTGGGCACAAAAATATCTCAAAATGTCAACAACAAGCATCTATTTCTGAGCAATTGTATAATAGTACAATAATATTGTTCCTGTGAAATTATGCAGGCTTTTTAATACTTATATGCAGTAAAAATATGATTTCAATGTGGCATCAGAAAACATAGTATGGGAATCTAACTTTTGACTGGAAGCTCTGGCTTTTGAGACCAGAGGTCCTTCCTTCAACCAATACAGAAGTCAGGCACAAACACTTTGGGGAAATGTGATGGTGAACCAACTACCCACTTGGGCCTGTAAAATTTCTGAAAATATCCTCTGGGAAAAGAAAAAAAAAGAAAAGAAATAATTCTTATATTCAGATTCTACACAATATAAGGTTGACAGTATAGGAAAAAAATACTGGTGCTTCATTTCCTCTAGCAGAAACAGCCTTTGACTGACATGCTAAAAAGTGCTTTTGTATTATATCCTGTCCCACAGATACCCACAGAGCTCTTCTGCTCTGACTCCTATCCCAGCTTTCACCACACCTAACTCTATACAGGAAGAAAAATAAGAGATTAAAGCTTTCATCCTAAATTCTGAGGAGGATTCTTTTATATTTGAAAGAGTGTGACACTTTGGAATTTAATATGTTGAGTCTGTCTACATCATTTATCTGCCTGTCATAGTTGAGGCTTTGGGTATTTTCTCTTTTTTTTTTTTTTTTTTTTTTTTTTTTTTTTTTTGTTTTTTTTAGGG
>VYXF01001515.1:220207-252785 GCA_013397295.1 Polioptila caerulea
TTTTTTAAGTGCCTTCTCTTTACCTATATTTGATTGTAAGAAAGTATTTAGTAATAAAGTGCATAGACAACCATGAATCAATGTCCCTGGGCAAAAGCTCATTATATTAAATATTAGAAACTGTGCAAAAGAGACAGTTAATAAACAATATCTTGCATAAGATCATAACAAAACAGATGCCTGAAAGAACAATATATTAAAAGTAGTCACAGAAAAAGAGACATTTATCTATAAATGAAGTAGCATCTTTTTCCATGAGGCACCTTCTGTCATTCAGTGCAGCCTGATCAGTATTGACATCCGGGTTCCATGAGGAACTAGTATCTGCTGTCAAAGCAGTAGTTACAGAACTCCCCTCCCATCTCCACAGAGCCTCCTGCTATAGATTTCTGGTGGTGCATGAGACAAGGAGAGAAAAAAAAAAAAGGGTGGTGGGAAATGGCTTAGCATAAAACCAAAACCCTAAAAACTCCCTCTACAGAGGCTGCCCAAAACAGTGTTTGGAGGTTGAATCAAACCAAGACCAGAATATCAGAAACTTCAGTTCAACCCGGCCTGAGCAATGGTTAATAGACACATCTTTAGACACAGCTATTTGCATTTTATTTTTTGCATTCACCTCTTATCTGCTGGCTCACCAGGAGAGAAGACCTGTACTTACATAAAATAATAAATATGAAATACGCTGAAAATCACGGCTTTCAAAATCACTGTCATCATTGTATTTTCTAGCAAGAAGTGAGTAATGAATGAGCTGTGCAATAGTTTAGCTTGCTGCTTGTTTCCTATGAAGCATTCACCAGTCTCTGTCTCTGCATTGCCACAACAGTTGTTGGGCTGGCTGGCAGCAAGGAAGCTGACAAAGTGACAGAAATCCTCTCTGCTGTTTACCCTGAGGGTGTCCAAAGAGCAAAAGAAAAAGGAGGGATTTGACCTTACTGTTTGACTTTCTTGTTCTGAGCAAGTTGCAATTACAAGCCACCTATCATTTTTCCATACTCAAAAATACAGAGCACAAGTGCAAATGTGGTTAATGAGCACTTAGAAGCAGAAATTGCCTTTTCCCAGCTAATACAGTGATAGAGGTAACACTGAGATATCTATATTTTCATACTAGGGCTACATAGCATATTCTTTATGAGGCATCCATTCCAAGGAAATTAAAATATTACAAAGCTTAATTTACAATAAGAAAGAGAAGTGGCTTGGCTTTCAGGTGATGGTCGCAAAAAGTAGTTTCTGATCCAGAATATGGTGACTTATATTGGACCAACTTTTCACCCTAGCCCCTTATTAGAGGGGCAGAGGAGTCTTTCTCAGGTCTGAGTGTCCAGGATAACAGATGAAGTCAAGCTTGAGATTCTGTACTACTAATAAGGACTGGATGGCGAAGTATATGGATTGAGTAGAGTCAGAACTAGATGATCTTTAAGGTCCCTTTCAACCCAAATTATGCTATGATTCTATGATTCTATGTCCTGGTGCACTAGTATATCCAAACTAAAATATGTTCAGTTTTTACCAAAGTGTTTAAGATATTTTTTCTATTTAAAAAAGGAAAATCGATTAATGTACCAAAATAAAGGAAAAACTGCTTCAATAGCAATTTTTTGCTCAAAACTGGTATTTGGGCATGCAGACTCATGATAGAGCATTTTCTTTTTGAATTGGCCTTTAAGATATGCATGAAGATGATCTGTGTCTGGCTAGAGACAAATATTCTAGGGCTTCGACTAAATCCATTTTCCTAATGCATTTGAGGGTTTTTCTTAGACATCTTTTCCTTTTTATTGGGGAGATATATATTAAAAATCTATTTTAAAAATAATAAAGTTAGAAAGTCTCCCAATTGCAGAAAATGACAAAAGCTAAGTGATCCATGCAATTTTGACATTTTCTATACTCCACATGTCAATTTCTAATTACATGTTGCTATTCCCATAGGACATAATGCCTCTGTGAGGGAACTGAACTAATGGAGACAAATTGACAAACTGCATAATTACGGAATTCTGAATTTCAAATAAATTTTGAAAAACAAGATCTATGTATCATCATCAATATAAAGAAACTATAGAATCAGAGACAAGACAGTTTCAGAAAACTCCCTTGTGGAGAGCACATGTGTAACATACTTGATCTTTACATGTAATCCTCTCTCAAAGAAGAGCACATTCTGCAGCAGTTGAGAACAGAACTAGTGTTTACATAGATGATAAGATACTTATATAAGAATAGATCAGCAACAGAATAAAAATACTGACAAGTAAAATCATCTATATTGGGGTCCTGGGTACAGCAGACAAATAGTGGGAGGGAAGGCAGGAAGGAGGGAAGGCAGGAAGGAAGGAAGGAAGGAAGACAGGCAGGCAGGAAGGAAGACCATTAAAAGCTGAACTCATCTTTCTGAGTTGCAATATATAATAATGTTTGCCTGTTTTCTACACTGCAGAAATAAGAAGTCCAACATCCTTCCCTTTATGAATATATTTGTGTAATAAATGTGCAACTAATTTATCTACTTCAAAATGATAAATTCTACAAAATACAACTCTGTAAAAATCATACCAACTTAATCAATAGAAGTGTATTTGTTGCATTTTGTACATGAAAAAAAAAAAAAAGCTAACTTTAATCTTCTTGTATATCTCAGGTCCTCAGTGACAATTTTTCAGTGTTTAGTTTGATTGCAAGAAAAAAATGTAAAGCAGAAGAAGGAACACTGCTATCACGGTCCACTTTGGAAGGAACTTTACTTCCTGAAGAGGGAGTAAACTGTAAGTGGCAAATACAATCCTCTTAGTGTGCTGTTGCTGAGAAATAAGCACCAAGGTATGCTACTGTAGATGTCAGAAAGACAGGGGGAAAAAAGCAGATTTATAACCCACACGTGCTCTATCCCAAAATAATTCTAGAGAAGAAATTACCCTTTGCACATCAGGTGTGAACTATAAGCATCAGTCCAAGGGTGTTGCAGGTCTGTAATTTCACCACAAACCTGGATGCAGGAAGGAACTCCCTGGTGCTCCCAGCACCTGCTAAAGATGCTTTATGCACTATGCACAGCACAGTGCAGAAGGTGCTCAGTTTTGGTTGGCTCCCTCTCTGGAGCATGCAGGATTCAGTATCTGTGGGTGCAGGTGGGCTTGCTCACCATGGCACAAGCTGTGCCTGTCCATGTGTAGTGTGTGGGCACCTGCCCTGTGAGCACCAGGCACTCAGGCAGAAAAATGTGTGGACAGGAGGCAGAGGCCAGCTGGGCTGATAATCTGGAAACTGCTGTTCCAGAGCCGTGTACATACAGCCCTGGCAGACCCTGCCTTATGTGTGTGATCACCATGTCACATCACTAATATATTTCCTTTTCTTTCTGTCTTCCCATCAACAAGACTTTGATCTTCTTCCTTAATGTCTCCATCTCTCTACTTAAATATCTTTCACAATCATCTTCTTTTTTCTGATATTTCCCTTTCTTAATGTATAAATGCAATATAAATATTCACAAATAAAGCCTCAAAACACCTAAGAAAGCAAAAATTGCAGTCATTATTTTATGTTTCCAATTAATTCAAAGGACAAATTTATTGGAAATCAATGTGGTATATTGGAAATAAATCATTCAAGCAACATAGCAAGCTAGAGAAAGCAGCCCTCTTGGTAATTGAAAAGCTAACTGAGCAGGTTGCACTGTAATTGATCACATAGGTAGCTTAAAGGATAAATTAATTCTATTTTGCTGTCTATAGCCTTCTTTTTCCCCCAGTGTGGATTTTACAGAAAGTACTGTGCATGCATTGCCAAATATGTTTCACAACATATTATACCAAAATAAGGTTCTAATTTTGAAGGTTATGCAGAGTTTATTTCTATTCTCCTTCTTCAGGCTCTTTATCTTTTTGCAGTAGTTCACATGCAATGCATGTAACTTTATTACTATGGCTAGTCTCATCTTCCCTTACATGACCTGTCAAAACTTAGGTCTACTTAGCAAATGCAAATAGAAATAAAACTGCAAAATAGAAATTGCTCCAGCACACCTTTCTGGCCATGGACAGGAAGATTTCTGTTTTCTGTAACCTTTTCTATTCATTCTGGGCAGATTTTCATTTTCCTCTGGAGCAATGCTTGAGTGGATTGCAGCCTTGTTACTCGTTCTGACTAATGTTCTCCTACAATCCCTTCTTGCTTTGAAACATCATCCATGGGTCATCCGTCATGCCAGATGGGAGGATCACTATTTCTTTAATCTTATTAACTTTAATATCAATAGCTCTTTTCACAGAGGCATCTTTTGCTAAATCCTTTCCTGTGTGGTGTTTAAAGTTATTCCATGGCTATTTGCTTACTGTGTTGCCTGATGGCTGGGCAATCTCCTCAGAGGTAGGAGACGACCGATCAGACACACTTTCAGCTTGATTTGGAGCAGTCACAGGAAACTAAATCTCTGACCTTCCAGAAAGGTACTGTCTGCATCCAACTGCAGAATCCAGTCTCTCTTAAATAAGCCATTCAGCTTTTGAACAGTCCTAATCAAATAGAGGTGCATTGGCAGAACTGAGACCAACCTTTGCTCAGCTCAGCGAATAGTCTGGCAATTGAGGCAGGAGGAGAGGAAAGGTTAAAGAGGAGTGTGGAGAGTTTCTGTCATTTCAAGCAGAAGAGAAAATCCTCACTGACTCTGTTACATCCTGCATAATGACCTTGATCACCTCATAGAAAAATTCCTCCTCTTCCTGAAATATTGTATTTTGTTTCATCGCCCTTTATTACAATTACTTTCCTGTTTCAGCATTTTAAAATGTTATTGGCCTAAAACAGACTTGTGCTTTTTCAAATGTCATTGAAACATATTTAAATTTTATTTAAATTGATTTTTATAATACAATGGTTATTAAATAAAAATATTAATCAGTTCTTTCTGCTGTATTTTCTACACCTATATAACAAATATGCACAGAATCCAGAGTTGATAGTACCTAAAGAAAAATACAACTTTTTCACAAGCAGCTTCTGTATCTACCTATGAACTCATTGCAGATTTCTACATTACTTATACCAGGAGGAAATGGTGGTTATTAGTTCTTTCAAGAATTCTTTCTTCTGATTTCATTTTAGATATGATGCAGATAATTTCTTTCTCAAAACTTAAAACAACATACAGCCATTCTATCTTTTTTTTTTTTTGGCATGCAGTCTAATTTGAATAATGACTGAGATTTTTGGACCAGAGAGTTTTGCTTGGTTTGTATTAGATCTATCATACCTGATATCCTGGAATTTTGCTTGTTTCTTGAGATAATTTTATAACTCAGTAAGGATATTGATTGTAAAAAAAGCAAGATATCAGCCAAGATGAACTTATTTGCATTTCTTTAACAGCATAGCCGACACAATTCTAAATCCTTCTACATTCTGGCACTAACGTGTGAAAAGATATGATGATGGTACGCATTCTGAAATCAGACGTTTAATTAAAAAATAAGATGCTCCATACCTAACTCTAATTTAGCACACTTAAGAATTCTATTCTCATTTGTTGCAGCACGTATTTATTTCATTTCATTAACTGGTTTATAGTTGCAGTTTTTAATGTTAATGGTTTGTTCTTATGTTCCACCATGTTCTCCCCGAGTTGGTTTATTCCTGAAGTTGCATCCTCCCCTAAGTTACCTTGTATGGTATTTCCCTACCCCTTGTTCCAGCTCCTTCCCTATCAATCACTGTTACCCTGCCCCTTGTTCTGGCACCTTCCATGTCACTCCAACCCTGAACCAATCCTTTGCGTGTTCCTCCCCCTGGGCGTTCCCGGGTGTTTCCTAAACCTCGATGCCCCATTGGACCGTGTGCCCTCTCCTCCCGCTTGCCCTGGTTGGCCCCAAAGAAATGTTGTAACCCCTTCACTCCACCCCTACTGCCCCTTCACTGGCTTGTGTTTGGTATCCACCCCTTGCTCTGTCACTCGTAGGCGTGCTTCGGGCTCTTTTGTATTCTGGACCCTTTAACTTTAATAAACTTCCTGTTGGAACCTCAGCACCAAAGAGCCTCCTCCTTCTCCTTTACCCAACCCCTGACTGCAGTGAGAAACCTTCCACTGTAGAGCAAGTGACTCTAAAGGTTCAGCTGTCAGCAGAAACCCCATGCTGCAGCCGTTCCCCACACCTGGCACAGCGCCGGTGTTCTCTGAGCTAGCCCAAGCTCCGGCAGACCGGGTCAATAGCTGGCAATATCTTATAAGTGTAAGAGCGTAAGAAAACAATGCAGATAAATAAAAAAATCCAAAGCAACTTTACTTCACTCACTAAAATCTGAGATTATATGAGATGAAGGAAGAGTTTGCCATTGACAGGAAAATGAAATACTATCAGTTTCTAAAGTCTAAAGAAAGGGAGAAGGAATACGAAATATCCAACTGTGAAAAGACTCTTTCAGCAGGTTTGGGGTCAGGAGTTGTATTTAATTTTGTGTGTCCCATTTGTTTCTGAGTTTTCTATTCTCTTCTGTTTCTGGCTCAGATCTCCTCTCTCTGTGGCTCAGGACATTAATCATTATAGTTCTAAACCAAAGATTTTAGCTAGATCTGCACAAAACTTTTGTAATGAAACTGGAGAAATTCAGACTAACCTGCTTTGGGGTTTTACTCCTGTAAGCAGCACAGAGAAATTTAAGAGAGAAAAGCGTCAAAAGAAAAGTGAGCTAGATGTTTCATTTCTGCGTTTAATAAAATTCAGAAGTTCAGATATATGTTCATTTAGCAAACGGGTAAAATTGTTTCTGATGGTATTTTTAAATACAGTTTTTTACCACTTTCTGCTGGAAGTTACTGCCCTTACGGCAGTAGGGCTACAGGCATGTCTTTTCCTGGTCAATGCACTGCCAGCCAGTTTGATCTGTAGCCACCTATAAATTGCCATGTGAACCAGCTGAAATAAAGTTGTCTCAACCTCCAGTTGTGGGGCATAACCTCATATTTTTACACAATGTTGTGTTAACATCTCCAGAAAAAGATGTTTGATCATGTCTTCACTCACACAGTTTTGGTAACAGATAATGTGGAAAGGCACAATCCTCTGCTGGGCCTGCTGACACATGCAGATACTGCATGGAGCTTTCACACTGCAAGAGGCCAAATTTCATGTAGGAAAACCCTAAACAGAGATAAAATGAATAACAGCTCTGTTGGAAGTAGTGACCAAATGAAAAGTGACAGGTTTTGGCAGAGTCCTGCCTTTCTGCAGCTGGTCACATTGTTTCGAGTGAGAACCATGTTCTTGGAAATTATCTGACATTACAATTACAATGAAGTTTTCATGGTCAACATTGTAAAACATAATTGGAATGTAAGTTTCATCACTGCATTTGTATCGTAGAGGAACATGAGGAAACTAAAAGTTCATTCCAATTCAAATTTTAGAGATAATCTTTTAGCTAAACTAGTTCATGAGGCATACAAACTCACAAGTTAGGAAACAACTCTGCATTTTTAAAAAATTTATATTTTCTCTAGTATGTAGTAGAAATACACAAATATATATTACTAGAAATATAAAACATACTAATATTGTAGATAGACAAATATAGTATACATGCTAGTATAATACTACAAATACCACAGGTAGTAAGTGAGTAGTGACTTCAAAAAAGAAAAAAAAAATACTGAGAAATCCAAATAAAATAAAATTTTCATCCTGCCAGGTATGGGAAAATGGCTGATGGAGCCAGCTTTTCTCTGTGGTGGGATCCTCGTGGAGTTGGCTGGCTGCCCTGATCTCTCTTGTCACAGAGGCCACCCCTACAGGCACATCACACCCTTCCCATCCCCAAAGCCCACCACTGCCCCCCACCAACACCTGGACACCTACACACAAATCAGTGGAGACAAACAGAAAGGTTTTAAGGTGGACTTCATTTTATATGTTTGTTAAAACATCTGCATATGGGTCAGATGAACTGCACCGGAGAGGAATGTATTTCTCTTCCCTGCCTTTACAGAAAGACTAAGCAATTTCATCAGACGTAGATTTTCATATGGAGGTTGTATGAAACTAGGTGAGAAGAATGCCATTGAGTAAGAACAAAATGAACATCTCCATATAAACAATCCAGAAGATGAAAATCAGTCAAAAACACATACATGGGGGCTGATAATGCTTATAAACATTATTTGTAACAGAAAATAAAATTATTTTTACAAGAAGTTGATCTATGTTTCAAGAAAAAACTAAAGTGGCTTAATTTTGATTTAATTTTTGTGGAAGCATGTTTCATTCAGATGTTAATTTTTTAGGCTAATGGTTATGTACATTTTTCATAATATTCTGAAAAAAGACACTATCATCAAGAAATAAAATCTGATTATTTCAAATAATTTATTGGTGATAATTTCCACTTCAAGGGAAATTTCAGAAAAAATCATATTCTGTTCTGATAAATATTCTGCTCCCCCAATGTCCCCACAAGAGCTGGCACGCCCAGGTAGCTCAAACCAAGGTGCAAAGGGTAGTATACAAAAACAAGCCTGAAGTAACAAGAAAAAAGTGTTTGACAGATCCAAAAAATCATTTACTGTTTGCATGCATACTTAGACACATTCTAATTTATTAATCTGTATGGAAGAAGATATTTGAATGCATACAAAAATTTATTAATCATACTTAAAAAGAATATTTTGTCACACATAATCAATGCATTGCTGTTTTTCAAACAATATTTAAAATGTTGCTGTATAAAGATTGCCTCAGCAACATAATTTCACATTCTTCTTTTTGTATCACCATTTATTAATAATGTCTGTTAATGGAACCAGCATTCCTACCTGGATATATTGACTGAACTCTCAACAGTTTTTGGCCAAATTAAGCTACAGAGTGGAAAAGTCTTAAATAAAAAAAAAATAGCTTGGTGTGTTAAAGAAAGAAAAAAAAGAATTAAAAACAAACAAAAAAAGAATTTTATTGAATATTGTAATATAGCTGTATAATTTACATGAAATATAAACAAATTATAATTTTGAGGTGACTAATGTGCCTAAGGAAAAAAACAGTGAGGGACATTCTGTCCAAACTAGATGTCCTAAGACATAATTCACATTTTATTTTTGTATAATTCTGATATTTAATCAGAAATATTCCTTGTTGACACTGACATTAACACTCTGTAACAAGTATCTTGGGAATAGGATCCCTCAGCAGTCATACACACACTTTCCCAGATATACCAGTTTCTGTACTCTTTCCAGGCTGATCAAGCATTAAGGAAACTTGATGTCAACTATGTCAAAGTGCTCTGCTTTTACTGCAAGTGACATTGTCACTTATGCTGAAAGGTTAAGGGGCAAAAAGGAAAAAAAAAACCTCAAAACAACTCAGTGCAAGACTTGGCATAGCAGCAAAAATGTTATTCTGCTTTGTAAATCATTTCACATTTCATCCTGTTCCAAAAATATTGATTTGTAGCAGTCTCAAAGCATGGACAGTTGTCCTAATGACAACACCAAGAAACAAAGGTCCTAAGACAAGACTAAAGCTTTACTGTTTATGCGGACATCACTGAACTCCAGAGGACATCAATATGGCCCAATTAACCTCCCCTCCATCTTATATTTATTGGAAGGAGAAAATGGAGAAATGGTCACCAAAGCTTCTAGGTTTAATTAGAAAAAACTTTTCATTTTAATATATAGGCTCTAGAATGGATTATACTTTCTTTTTTTATTATATATTTTTTTCTTCTTTTAAGAACCAAAGAGTTAAGATTTTTGCAAAGCTTATCTAATATGTAGATCTGTAAAAGATGTGAATATGGGTCCTCATCTTCGACTTTGCCAGTTTTAATGGTCTTATTTAATTCTCTGTTCAACTTCAGATACCCAAAGATTTTCCTTAAGCAGAGGAAGGGCTTATGAATTGCAGCCAAGTGTTCCAACTAGAGTATAGGTCTGTCACTTCAGAAGATGCTTACATAGGAGTATATGCTTGCTGTCGCCTCAGCTCTGTCTACCCTGTCCCTACCCTTAAGACCCATTTTCTTATATGTCAGCATTGTTAATGCATTTATTGTTTTCCATATGCATAGCTCTGAAGAGAAGATACTGTTTTCATTTTGTGTCTTTTTCACTGACAACACATTTTATTCTTTTAAAAATAATTTCATTAAGAATCAATTCTTTCATTGAAAACCAAGAAAGTGGATGAAATAATTGTGAAGAAATTCTTCAACCTAAAATTATTAACTATTATTAAAACTACGTAGATAGCAGTCTGTTTATGTGGTTAAAATCAGGAACTAATGCTTGCTGTTACTGTTTTCTAAGGTAAAAACAGATGTTACTCACAATCATGCAAAATATTTAATTGTGTCAACAGCAGTGAGTTTTCATTATTAATTTGCTGCATACACAAATTTACCTTTCCTTTTTACATTCTTAGCCAGTTTTCACCAAAACCTTTTAATAATTTATTTTTCATCCTCCCACTTGTGTAAATATATGTTATAACTAAATATATTTTATATGGTTATTCAAAATGCATATTGACAGCAGTGGAAAATACTTAGTGCATGTATATAAATGTCTCTGTAGGCTCTGTGGTTTTGCACTACCTACATGAAGGTGCCTGACAGCACATACACAGTGTACATCCATTCCTTCAACACACCTAAGCTCGAATTAGTTTGGTGTAATTTCTTTTGGTCACATGTACCATGAAAAAAATCACTTCTTTCAGCCAGTTTAACAGCTATTAGGTAAACAAAATGTTCTCTCTAATTTTGTATTTCAGACACAGCTAATTACAGTATTTCATCACTTGTAACAGGTTAACTTATTTGGTTAAAGCTTCATGGTAATGAATTTACTTGTGAGCAGATGGTAAATAATCATAAATAACCATTACAGAAAACACCTTCATTTTAGATACTTAAACAGCTCCTGATGCTGGTAAGTGAGGCTTTATACAAATACACATATACAAACCAACCACTCTGATTGCTGATGCATGAGGATAAGTATCTGCTTGCATTTTCCTATTGCTCAGTGCCAGGATTCCTCTTTCTGTGCCTTCTCATTAGTTCTTTCCTCACGTGAGGCTCTGGAAGTCTGTGTAGACCTCTGTATAAACACTCCTATGCATTTTGGTCAGATGAAGAATGCTGCAGCTGACTGCAGTTCAGTAAAACTTCCATCTAATTTCAAGCATATATGTAGCTTCTTAGCAGCCTGCAGCCTACAGAATACCCTTTTCAACCTTCATTAACAGCAAATATAAAACGTTTAAGATAAAATATGAGACATATAAAGAGAAAAAATAACTCAGTTTAATAAGAAGAGAGGGTCGAAAGTGTTATTTTCCCAATTATGGCAATGTGTCTTGTTATAACTTTTTAACAACTTACAAATAAGTAAAGATGGGAAGATAACCTTTGTAGATGTGAAAGAGTTTGAGGAAATATGTAACCTCATGAAGAGGAAAACTTCTAGAAGTCTTGTATGAGACTGCAACAAATTAGAAATCTTTAACTTTTTTTTTTGGCACTGACTTAAAATGCAGAAGTCAGAAATATAACTGCAATATTTTGACATCAAACATCAGATGGTCAAGAATCCATTGGAATAGAGGAGACTGATGAAACTAACTTAGAACTATCAGGATGTATCAAGTTATAAAAGTAATCAGGACAGAAAGCTGGGAAGGTGGATCAGAGCTGGCTGTATGTAAGCTGCAGATCAGCCAGAGAAGAAAGTGGCAAATAGTCAATACTTACAGTGATCCTTCAGAAAAAAAACTGCAAGAAGATGAGGACAAAGGAAAGAGCATAAACTGGCACAGACCCAGGCAAAGCTCAGAGACTGGAAACATCCATACACACAAAATAGACTTCTTACCTCATGAATTGAAAAGAATGAGACATTAGTTTAAAAATTTCATAAATTTGAACTATCTTTTTGAAGCTATTTTAACGATGTGCTGAGTTGAGAAAAGTCAAGAGTTAATCTGATATTCGTGACAGTGTAGAAAGACCAAAAAGAAGGGAAAAAATTGGTAGGTTAGCTCCATGCAGCAATGAAGGTGCTAGCCACTATATGACAGGAAATGCACTAACCATGTATAACTAGACAGAAGGGCCAAATACGTTTGAACATATTTACTTTTTCAATATATTTTGGAGAAATGCTGAAATTTCTGAGTTTCAGTCATGTTTGGAGCATTACCACCATCAAAGGTCATAAATTAAAACTACTTTACAGCAAGGAATAATCTAGTTCTGCTGTTCAAAGCCCAGCTAGATATCCAATCCTACACATAATATTTTCCTTTTGGTAGTTTTCGTTTGCTCACAAGGTCAGAGTTTCAAGGCTTCACCATTACTGAAATTTCAGGAGAAGAATGAGAATAAACCTCCTGAGAATTTAAGTTACCTTGCTCTACTATATAAACTTTAGTGGCAGCAAAAATGTGACAAATAAGGGTAGCTAAAGCCAAGTGTTGCATGATTTTTCTTTAAAATTCTACCAAAATACATAAGTGCTAACCAATGTCACTCTTTTCTGCCTTGCAATAATGCCTGTAGCACTCCCTATGGAACAACTAAAGGGCACAAGAACAAAAGGAAGCTACTTGGAGACCTTCAATTATATTTCATGAGAGAACTAACTACATATTGAGTCCTGATGATCTTCGGAAGTGAAAGCTAATGTATTGAGCCAATACAGCATTCCAGTATGCAGAGCACCAGTTTATGATAATTACTTTTCCATCTGCATTTAGAGTACCACATGTAATTACTGAAGTGTATACTTTTCTCTCAGCAATGGTATGCAATTTCCATTAGTGGTCTTGGCAGTCATGCACATGCATTACAAGACCTCTAAGTAATCTGTAGCCCCTTGTAATTAAATGCAAAAAAAATTACAGCCAGTAGAACATAGTGAATAATTCACAAGCAATAACTTGCCTGATGAATTTAACCTATTTTTATGTGACAAAACACAATCAGATTTTCCATTTTTCCTTATGCACTTCTTACTACTTCATTCATCTGTGGTTCTTCTGCAACTGTGTGCAAAATACTTCAATATTAGTATTGGAATGATACTGATGATACTGATTGTTTACATATTTCCTCACTGAAATTTTACACTAGGGATTTGAAAAAAGATGCTGAAGCTTTGAAATTTGAGGTTTTTCTCTTTAAAAGTCACCTTTACAAAGTCACCTGTATGAAAAAATTCTTTCCTCTGTTAAAGAGGAAGCAGTTCAAAACCTCTTTATCTTAAAACAGTTTTCACTAGAATTACTTGAAAAGCATAACTTCCACCCAGCAGTAGTCTTATAGTTTGAAATTCAAGCAGTACACAAGTGGAAGGAGCCTCCTAGGTCTTTGAATGTTTTCACTCACATTGAGGGTTACCATATTATATCTTTAAAAACTGAAATTGTATCTTCTTAAACACCAGCTACATTACTTTCCTTACTACAATTTCCTCACACATTTTTCTGAAGGTTCAATATACAAATGTTTCTCTTCTATCAATTCAGTATTTGATGAAATAGCTCTTCTTATTCTTTTAAGAACACAAACCAGATGCATTTGAAAACAGCAGTCATTTTTCTTTCAGAATATATTTTGTTGGGACTAAAGAAAAAAAGAAATATACTCTCCTTATTTCATCAGGAAGAGTCATCTTTTATCTAATTGGTTATTTTCATATGTATATAATATTTCCTCTTTGCACTTCTTATACTCTGTATTCATTCTGCTTCTCAAGTGTGAATGGCTGGAGTGTTACATGGTATTATAAATGATGTTACACAAGCTTGTCCAAATCAGAAACAAATTCCAGACTATAAAACACTGGGGAAGAAAATATTTCGTAAGATTTATTTTGAATTACAACAGAACAACATAGTAACTCCCATGCACACCACAATACTTGATTCTATGAAGAAATTTCATCAACAGAATGGAGCAGATGAGATGAACTGTATTACTGTACAAGAGAAATTCTGCAACTGCACAGAAAATCTCAGAGTCCAAAAAAATTCTTGGTAGACTGTAAATCATTTTACAGAGTCAAATATTATAATGTATCCCATTTAAACTAAGTGTGGTAAGTGAATTGTCCTAACACAGGAAGAAGAAAGGCCTGGACCATATATTTTTAAGCCAAACACTGTTTTATGCTCAATACATTTCATCTGTTTTTTTAATGTTTTCCACAGAAAATTTCAGTTTTTTGAAGTCTGATTTTTATAGTATGAATTTATCACCAATAAATAAAGTATATTACCTCTAGATTACACATATTTAGAATACTGGAATAACCTTGTGCCATGAAATTATTAAAATAAATTACAAAAATTAAGTGTGAAACATTTTAAAAAATGTTTCAATATTGCTATAAATAATGATTAAGATTGATAATATTAGATTACTAGTAAGATAGATTATATTTATTTGTTTTAATTCCATTACCCCTGTTGAAAAAACAATGACTCAAAATAGTGAAAAGGCACATTACTAAAGCAATGGAAGTTTGCTAAGTTATTTTCCCTTTTCTCTTAACAAAAATATTAATACGTACCTGCCTACAGATTTTCTTGGGTTTTGTGCTTTGGTTTGACTTGGTTATTTGGGGTTTTTTTATGTGAAGCTATTGGTTCTAAGCCTCTTTCAGCTTAAAAGGCCTCTGAGTGGAGTCTTCTTTAGAAAGAATATCTTATCTAATGATGACCAAATGGGAATTTTTAATTAATCTCCTATAGTATTTACTGTAAATATTCTGCAATATATGACATAAAAATCTGTGTTTGTCAGATAAAAGTTAAAAAAAACCCACATTGCTATTTTTAAACATAAAAACATTCTATTCTCTGTCACTGTTTTAAAAGAAACATCTGTTTGATGGGAATTGGACTAAAGTTGCTTGTGCTCTGGGATAAATAAAAATGAAATTTTGCAAGCCATGATATGGCAAGGCATCAATTGTGTGTTCTATGTTCATGGACTTTCATACATATCTTTGTTTTGATTAGATAAAAAACAAAAAAAAACAAAAAAAAAAAACAAAAAACAAGCCATAAAGTTAAGGAGTTCTTTTTCATCAGTATCAAGGCATTTCAACTATGTCCAGCACAATTGCTAAAAAGAATAGAACTCACAGTTGTATGATTACACACTAACTCAAGGAAACAGAAGAAATGCTTGCTTTTAACTACAAGTAATTCCTTTAAAAGTCATATTTTAATTCAAGGGAAAATAAATTATAAGTGCTTTGTTAGAGCAAGATTTTATCAGATACCCAGAAGGAAGCCATGAGTGCATACCCTCAATCAAGTATTTAAAGTTACACAGAGCGATGCAGATTATGATTTTCAAGGTCTTGTTTCATTTTCCCCTTTCCCTTTTTTCTTTTGTTAATTCAGTATGTCTGAAATCAGCCTTCGGAGTCTTTCTAATTTATAATTAATTTCTATTATTAGCAAGTCATTTCAGCTTGTCTAGAAAACAGAATTTGATTCTACACTTGCTGGAACAAACTCCTAGGGTAAGAATTGTCTTCTCATGTCCCCCAAACATCACAGGGAGTGGAACATCAAAAGAACCATTATTACCCTCATTTATCTCATTTTAGGATTCCATTTACTTTATTTTGGGATTCCATTTCTTCATTTTAAGAGGGCACAGACAACCAGATAAGAAAGATGCGAGTCCAAATGGAAGGCAGAAATTATAGAGAGGCATGGATTGTACTACTTTAAGACTTTAGATGTAAAGCATTAAGTTAAAATACTAGCAAAATCTACTGCTTTTTGCAGTAAAAAAAGAGCAAATTAATCATAAACCTTTTTCTTATTCCAAAGAACACACAGCCTATATAGTGAAATATCACTTAAATTAGCCTATTCATTTATCCCTCCACCCATCTTTTCATTTTATGTGTCGTTTGCACCTACACAAATGCAGAATTGATCAAATAAGCTGTATATAATTATGAATAAGGATCTTTTACTTACATAAAAATAAGTTACCACTGAAAAAAGACAAATGTTTATGTACCAATAAAAAAAAAAAAGAAAAAAGAGTGGGTGTATTCCAGTCACTTTTATACTTTTCTGGAAGAAACGACGAAGCATTTGGGTTAGATATCATCATGGCACTTCATGATATCCCAGGTCATTTCAACCACTGAGTATTGAACCATGTCTAAATGAACTAAATAATGGTTTGACTTCAATTGCTTTCAGAACAGAGATGAAAATGGTATGTAAATTTTATATGGATTGAATATGTAAGTGTGTATGTACAAGTATATTACATGCATTCAACCTCTTACACATGATAGCTACCTAGACAAAGAATGCAACAAACACAGTTGTATATTAAGGCATTCATTTTAAGACAGAAAAATATTGACATATCTATTCTTTAAAAACAAACCACCCAAGTAAATAATTAAAGCATATGTTTAATTGCTCTGATAAAGCAGAAAAAGAATATTAAAAGGCTTGCTAACACTACTTCATTTCTTATGACCCAAGTGGAAGTAATTGTACTATTCCTTTAGAACTTCTACAGGAGTCAAATATTCCCACTTGCTGTGCATTGAATTATTATTTAAAAAGCAATCTGTTCAACACTCTTGTAAAGTACATGGAATGGTTTAAAATCACAAATTATTTGCCTGATTTGAATGTCTATCACGAACAAAAAAAAAAGTTTTCAATAAACTTAGTAAACAATATATAGAAATATCGTCATCTTTATGGAGCTGCTTGGTGAAATAGTATAGAAAAAGCAATTATTTTGAAAGATATATAAAAATGAATCTATAAAAACTTACTAACTTTGGAAAAAAGATGTAATGATTAATCAGTTATTTGATTATGAGACAGGCTAATTATATTACTAAGATGTCTAGTGGAAACTCATTAGTAACTGAATAAATCTATTGTCTTTAGGGAATTTATCAATTGCAACAACATTCATATATATAGACTTTAATTTTGGCAAGATGGTTAAAGTAATTAGGATCATGAAAAGATGAAGATTTCAGATTTTCCGAATGATGAATTGTATGCCAAAAAGATTACCTACGACAAATAGAGATTGTAATAATATATAAATTTGCAAGGCAAATGCTGCCAGTCTGTATTTCATACATGGTAACAGAATGAAGATTGTGTTCTCAGCAAGCCATTAAAAAAAAAAAAAAAAAAGCTGCAGATAGCTGAGGTTCAGTTGAACCAGGTACAGATTTAGAATTCAATGGTAGAAACTGTGGGGTTTTTTCCCTCTTGGAACAACTATTTTACTTTCAAAACCAAACTTGACTAAAACCCACTGAAGCTAATAAAGACTTCTTAGCCTTGAAATAGACTTGGAAGAATCTTCTTTGGAAGATAGACTTGAAATAGACTTGGAAGAATCTGGTTTTGACTGCGTAAAGTTGATTTTATTCAAAGTGACAAGTGTGGGTATATACTTTGGAATTCTGGAAACAGAGGTTTACACAAAGGCAAGGCTTTTTCTGCATTTTTTACTGCCACACTGGTGTGGAGACTGGGAATGCTTGGGATGTTATTGGGAGACACAGTGGGGACAGGTCACACAAACTGACCAAAGGGATATTTCAGACCATAAGACATCATGATCAGTATATAAAGTGCAGGGAAGAAGGAGGGGAAGGGGGGACATTTGGAATGATGTTTTTTGTCTTCACAAGTCACTGTTACACTTGATGGAGCCCTGCTCTCCTGGTAATGGCTGAACTCTTAATCAGCCATGGGAAGCATTATTTTTTTTGTTTGCCTGAGTGGCTTTTGCTTTCCCCATTAAATTGTCTTTATCTCAACCCATCCCTTTTCTACGTTTTACCCTTCTGATTCTCTCTCTGGTCCTACTGGTGGTGGAGTGAGAGAGTGGCTGTGTGGGGCTTGGCTGCTGACTGTGGTTTAACCATGACAGCCCTTTTTGGTGCTCAGTGTGGGGTATAAAGGGTTTGAGACAAACAAAAATTTGAATGGGGTGTGCAAGAAGAACTAATAGCTGTTAGTGCTGCTTAGCTAATCACCACCATGTTCCTGTGCTTGCCATGGGGCTCACTTTCCTGGCTGCATATTGGCAGCCAGTGCATAAATAATGTCAAATAGAGACTATAGTCCTCACAGAGGACACAGAGAATTTCTGTAAACTTCTCTGAATGAAAAAAATATTTGCCTTGAATTGTTGCTTGAACTATAATCATGGTGAATACTCCTTTGAAGCAGACAAAGTTTGGATTAAAAATATTTCCCTAAACATATCTTCCAGCTCTATTCAAAGGTGAAACTTTAAAAATATGGAGAAAATTGTCCTAAAATTGTCTCAGGTGTATGTCACTCAGAAGTATTTTTACAACTATAATGCAAATAGTAAATGTGATAGGGTTGATCCAAGAAGTTTATTAACCATAGACATTAAAAAAGGTCTAAATATAATTTCGACGTGTCACAGTGGAGGAAGGCATTTAGCGTTGTGCTAATTCCCTTATACTTCTGACATTATGCATTTTCATGTATTAGAGTGAAATGAAATGCATGTATGCATTATGAAATTTGCAAAAGTGCCTCTGGTTTAGAGTCAGTAAACACTTACCTTACTGGTCTCCTACCAGTGGATCCTTCCAGATCCATGAAGATATGTGATTATCCATTATATGTAAACCACAGAATTAATAGTCAATTTTGTATTATTTTTGTGAATTTAGGCTCAAATAAGTTTAACCTCAAAAAGCTGCTCATAAAAAGTAATAATAGATATTAATATCCCGAGGGGATGGTGGGAAATATTTGTAATTTTATTTCTTCTTCCTGTTTTGAAGGGGTTAAATTATTTCTTAGTCTTGTGTTCGTAGGAATCCCTGTTGTGTAAAAATAAAGTTGATTTCAACTGGCAAACTGGAAAGCTTGATTTTAATAAAGAGTATTCACACTATCTGAAACAATGAGTTTGATAGCCAGACCATTTAAATATTTAAGTGGACTGTTAAATAGTATGCATAGTAAAACCCAGAAATACATCTAATCTTATTTGTTTGTCATGTTACCATGCTACTTTTTCAATTTCCAATAAAAATAGCTAATAGGGATCTCAATGGAATATGGTGAGGTGCATGAAGAACTAGAGCTTCCTTAAGAATTTATTGCATTTTCCCTACCCTAGTAAGCATGCCAGAAGAAAAACAGATTTCATGTTTCAATCATTTTAATTTGTTCAAATGAGTAGACTTACATAATATATACTCCTATGTAAAATTATTCTCCATAGATATCAGTTTCTTTTTTACTTCACAAGAATGAGTCGCTACTTTTAAGAAGTAATTCACCCACATGTCTTCTTTCTCAGGTATGCATAATTTGTGGCTGAAGATTAAACTAAATTTATAGATTATGTTAAATTTGTGGTCACTGAAGTATTTGTGAAAGTTGTTGAATCAACATATACATATCAAGAAATGTAATTTAATTGCCCTGTTTATAAGCTTCTGCTCCCAAGAATAAAGCTACTATGGAGAGCTGTGAAAAGATCAATAAATGTGTTTAAAATTGAAAAGTTATTAAATCTAGGTCATTCTGATCATCCTTAAATCTAACAAGCTTTGATATCTCAGAAAAAATTTAATTGAAATGTTCACTATCAGGTCTGCCTAATACTGGACTGAGGATTCTTCAGCTCTTAAAAGCCTTTGGAATAAACAAAAAGAATAGATAAGAAATTGACATATAAGCAGGAAATATTTCAAAAAGGTGCATTTTGCAGAGTTTCTACATTGAGTTTCTCTGCTGTTCTTAGTGACATTTCTGTGCATAAATCTCCATTCTCTGCTTATGTGCATGCTGCTATGGGGAGCATTCATTCAAAGGTGGTGTGCATTCTTCTGAAATGTGGCTCTCTGTAGGCAGCAGACAGTGTGAAATTATCAGCATGCACATCTTTGTTTCCTTCACCCTAAAATAAGTAAGTAAATTCTGCAGAAAACCAGAAATAATATTGTCACGTGAGAGCACTGCCCATCATTAAAGCTATGAATCCCATTCTGTAAATCAAACCATCAATTAGACAAAATCTGGGATGTTTCTATTTCACACCCATTGTGGTGTGACCTCAACAAGCCTCCCTGAGCTGATTAATACTTTGGTGTTGAGAGTGAATTTATTTTCCTGGACTTAACTACTCCAGCTGTCTGCCACTGGCGATAGATATGGATGACCATCATTCAACTAATTAACTGAAAGTTTCTAAGTCATTAGTGAATCTTGCATTCTAAGAGGAAAGTAAAATTAATTTTCTAGGCTTAACTGATTGGGTGCTTTTGCTACAGAATCAAGCTATCAGTTGGGGATATGTTGTAAGTTGCACCATGATTTACTGCAAAATTTCATTTAAAGAATTACAGGAAAGCTCTAGACTTATTAATGAAGTATGGAAGATGTAAAATACGATAAAGAAACATTAAACATCCTTTGAATCATAGTAAAGGATGAATAGAACGATAGCTGAACAGGCAGGACAGTCTACCTACAGCTTCATTGTGCAATCCTTCCTAAGATCCCAGGCTAGTAGGACTGTTCAAGTAAATGCTTAACCCTCTGTATATGAATAAATAGCACAGGTTTCTGAGGTCCTGAGAGCCTTAATTAATTGTTGTTTCATAAGGAAGGGGCTTAAGCTAGTGTTTAAAAGTTGAACTCATCCTTAAGCCCTTTTGTTAACGCAAGCCTAGGCCAGGGTTTGACAGAAAAGTTAACCATTTTGATACTCTTTTTTGCCTTCAAAACTCTTGTCTTGTAGCTTTAGGTAACAAATAATGCAACTCCTGTTTCTGTATTAATTTGCTAGGTACTAATACAGGCAGTCAGTGAGAGATGTTCATACAGGGATGTTAACAACTACAGTTAGATGATAGATAGAAAATTTTTGTGCAGCACATACACATAACTTACATGTGCTTTGTTGATTTAAAATTTCTTTATCTATAGCCTTCTGAGAAAAACAGTATGGAAATAATAGAACTAATATTAGCTATAATAAATGCAATAACTTGATTGTCTTCAAGATGTGAATTAGTGCAATGATGTATTATTTTCATTTTAATAAATTAACCAATTCTTTTTAGTCACACTATCTTTCTTTTTAAATTCAAATTCTATATTTAGGGAGAAATATTCAAGCTTAGCTGGACATTCTTACATATTGGTTAATTTCCAGTGTAAAAGGAACATGCTTCAGAGTCCATCAGGGCTACTGAGACCTTATCAGCTATCTATAAACCTAAAGAAGTTCTTTCTAGCAGTAATGATTAGATATGTGGACAAATTAAAATTGAGCTGATGATAGCTAAAATAAGAAATAAGAAGAAAAATTATCTCAAGTGTGTGCCCTAAATTTAACAAAAATCCAACATTTACTGCCCAAAAGTTACCACATATATCTGGCTTTTAGGATCTGTACTTGTATTTTTTAAATTAAATGAAAAAGTCTGGTATAGTTCTTTAGTCTATTCTACAATTCATAGTCTAGTTCAATATATTTTGGGTTTTTTTAAAATTGAAAATAAATTCCTTTTAAAATAAATGCTTAATGCCAATTTCAGTTATATTATACATTTTATATGGACTTAACAAGCCAAGTAGCTTCTGGCTGCCAACACCTTGTGATTTTTATACTGCAAAATAATACATGCTTTGTCATATCCAGCTCATTAAATACATGCCTTGTAGTATAGTTTGTGTAGATATTTTTATTAAGTGGCTGCTAAGATACTGCATAGAAATAATTCCTATTAGTTTTTTGGGAACCATCTGCTTTCACAAGAAGAAAAAAATCAGTGTGGTGCAGTGTTGCAGTTGAAATTTAAATAGTACTACAGGTTTATTGTACAACTTTATAAACAGGATCATTTTTCAAGGTATATGCCAATTCCAGTAAAATCTGTGGACATGTAATATGAAAAAATGGCTCTTCAAGAATAAACAAAACCTCTGAATAGTAAAGAATGTGTACATTTCTTCAGCTTCGGGGAATAATCTCAACACCGGCCACATTGCTGGTGAGTTATTGAGCCCTTTATATAAACGGCAGGAAAAAAAAGAGAGATAATGGATACAATAATCATCCTAATAATACCACAAGCTGAATTTCAACTTCCAAACCTCTCTTCAAAGGTAAAAGTTAGCTTCCAAAGCTTTTTAAGAGGCTGCTGCCCTTTTCAAACCTCATTTCAGGTGCATCATTCTTGCTGATTTATACACGCTAAATTCTATGTGCCCTATTCTTCCTGCTGAAAGCTGAAGAAGACTGTGTAATTTCATTCTGCACCCTGGCAACCTTGTTCAGACTGGCTGAAAAGTATTAAGGCTAATTACATGAATATTGGCCATGGACTGAGCTGGGGATGGAAAGGACCTATAGCTTGTGTCTGACATATGAGATACAGGCAGACCAGTTCTTTCTCTACAAAATAATTGAGACTCTTCCCCCTTCACTCAGAACTATTGAGATAACACTGCAACAGAAAGGCATAGCAAGGAGAATAATGATAAAAATCCAGGGCAGCATTTCAGACAGTGTGCAGCATCATAAGCAGAAGTATCTTTCTTATTGGTTTTGCATTTTTCTTTTTAAAGAGCAAATTAAAACCATTTGATGACTCTGAATTACCCGTTGGGCATCTGGGACAGAAGTAATTGTCAATTGGGAGAAATAAGCATAAAACCATGTAGCTGTACATGAACACCACAATAGAATCTATAGCTAAGAGAAAGATGAAATTGTTTATATCATAACAAGAAATTGGGAAAAAATGTATTAATAAAATAGTTGACTCTTCAGTGGACAATACTATGGCTATAAATCCAACACTAGTTTGCAAAGAGTGAGATTGCTGGCAATATAAACTTTGCCTAAACCCTGTTCCTTCTATTATTTGCACATCAGAATCTCTTACCACATTTCTCAGTGTTGTGATAACTTCAGGTTAAAGCCCAGCTGAAGATCAAACTGAAAGGAAATAGCTGTAGTCCTTTCTAGTCACAGTAGAAATACTGTAATCTGACGATATTGAAAATCTTGTTTCTGTGGAATTATTGAAAAAAAAATGGAGGTGAACTTGTCAAGAGACTACACATTAAGTTAATCAATATAAGTAATAAGGGATTAAAACAATAAGTATTTTTAAAGCAGATTTGAGATTGAGACACAGTTTTTCTGATTCAGTCTCAGATTTGCTATTTTTTGTACAGTTGTTCTGATATAAAAAACCCAACAAAACAACAACCCAAACAACTAAAACTGTACTCCCAGCATTTTCAAATGGAAACTTCCAGACATGTTATCATGGAAGAATTAATAACAAAGAGAATAGCAGAACATTGGACCTACTGCTGGTCTTTTTACTTAGGAAATCTATGATTCCCTGAGTCATTACATACTTTTAACTCAAAATCTATAGTTGGTTCTGTTGGTCTAGAAGTCAGACTGGTTAGAGGCATGGAGCCTAGATGCTGTTGCCAGTTCTGCTACTAGTCTGCTCTATGATTTTGGACAATTCTTTAAATTTGTCTGCATTTTCTCTTTGAACTTCTGGCTCTCTCAAGTGTCTTTATAATCAACTCTTGCCTGGTTTTGACAGTATATGAATATGTAATGCCTACCTAAATAAATTACTGTGTTCTCTTGGGTTTTAGTTGTTGGTTTCTGGGTGGGATTTTAATTTTTATTTGGTTTGTTTGGCCTTTTTTGATATAGGTTTTTGTGTTCTGTTTATTTTCTTGGGGATTGTTTTTGTGTCAGGGTTTTATTTGTTGCTGTTATGGTTGATTGGTTGGTCGGTTGGTTTTGAATTTGGTTTTGGTCTTAAATGTATTGTAAGGACTTTTTGGTTTGAAATTATACTGCCTACAAACATTTTGATGTCTAGAAAGAGGCTGAGCACTTGGAAGAGTCATTACTTTCAGTGTTCTAACAAATCTTTTGATTTTTTATATTAAACTGAAGAAATAACAGCAGTGACTGCAATAAGGCATAACAGTGCTGCCGAAAGCAAATGTTGCGGTTTGTAGGGATGAAGAGGAATCTGCAAGCACTTGATGGAATCTGCAATCATTGCTCTGTGTGATGCAGCCAAGGATCACTTAAGGTATTTTTGTGTGAAGATGTTCAGATGCAGATCCAGCAGCTTCTCAGTGCTGAACATTTTTCTTGAAGACAGTAACAAAAATCATACTGGAAGTTAAGTCAAAGGGACCCTTTGGAACAAAAAGGAAACAAAAGCTAGGAAGACAACTACAAAGTGGGAATCTCTGAACAGTGATATTTGTATATTCTATGAAAACATCCCAATACGACACTACCCAGGAGGTTTGAACAAAATAGGACATGTTTTTCACTCTGCAATCAGCTTCCAGTCTCCTTTCATCTACAAACAAGGGGAGCTTGTAAATGCCAGTATCTAACTGCTCAAAAAGTAGTGTTGAAAATTTTTGCATACAAGAAACTATCTAATGTCAATGTTAATTAGAGTCTCTAGTCATTTCTAGAAGGACTCTCAGCTCTATTTTTTTGGCTTGATTGCAATTTGAAAATCTATGGAAAGCAAGTCTAAAAGAGGAAGGAAAAAAGGACTATTTTGGCTGTTCTCTACTATTAAATTTTTACAAAGCAACTTCTCTCTAGAAATAATCTAGCTGTTATTGGAACGTCTCTGTGTGTTCTAATAAACTTAATCTCAAATATCAGTTCAAGACTAAGTAAAAACAAAGGAAAGAGAGGAAAAGGTTTTAATAAACACATTGTTGCTCCATGAGAGAAAGAGTTGGTACATTTCTGCTCCATAGTGCACAGCACTAAGAATTTGGAGAAATGACAGAATGATCCTAACCTAACATACATCCTTAGGTACAAAAATATATATTGGTAGCATGAATTTCTCTGCTTCAGTGGGCTCTAGGTCAGAGCATAAGATTTCACCACATGAGCAAGAGAAGAGTCTGAGAGAGCTGACCTAAAGCACAAGAGGAGAGAAAGTTAGTTTCCTCCTCTCCATGCAAGCCCTGTACAATTTTCTTTCATGTATAAATAATAGCCATACTGCATAAAAGGTGCAAGATAGATCATCTTTAATGGATTGAAACGGCAGCCAAAAATAGAATCTTGGGATGTTTTTTTTTTTTTTAAGTCCTTTTAGCACATTCTAGGACAAAGCCCTTGTCAAGAGGAATAGACATTTTTGGACAAGCCAGCACATTTGTTCCCATAACCTCAAATGGAAATTCCCAACCATCCGTGAAATCAAAGGGAGGACAGGTTCCTCCTACAAGAAGACATTTGTAATTATACTGTTAGGGATCAGCATTCTCTCGCTCTTTTATACTCCTACTCCTCCTGTTCTTTCTTGAGATCTCTAACCAGGTGTCATTAGAAGAGAAAATCAAAGCGAGGAAAATAGACACAAAATATGCAACACTTACTTAAACTGACTTACAATATAAGGAGTCTTTTAGTTGCACAGACAAGAGAGTTAATCTCCATACTGAACAAATAATTAAAAAAAATTACTAAAATGTAAATACTAAAACCCAATTTCTATATTCACCAATTAATACAGCCAGAAACCTTATGACATGAAACAGTACATAAGTCCTATATCCTCTAGACAGTTACAGTCTGCACATATTCTAGTATAATTTAAGCACATTTCTTTTTTAGTCCAACTTCAGGATATATATATATATATATATATATATATATGAAGAACTCTTCTGTGCAGTTGAAAACTGAATTAACTGAATGCTGACAAGACTGTTGATTATGCTTGATACACCACAAGCCTTTACCCTTTCCTGTCAGACTAATTGCACTGTGAAGAGGCAGATTGAAGGGACTCCTATGCTGTGTTTTATATCACCAGGACAATTTGGGGGAAGCAGTTCTTGCCTCTAGTGACACACAGAAGTCGTGGTTTCCCTGCATTCACTGAAGAGAAAACTGCATTGTGCTACTGCCTACATGAAGAATAAAATATCATCTGATGAAAGTACAGTAAAATTCAGTAAGTTCAGTAGAACTTACTAAGAAAGTTCAGTAAAAAGTGGAAAAGACCAAGAAATTTTATAAAGAAAATAAATTACTTGTGCATGAATGAGCTGGCTGAGAAGGAAGTGAGCAGCATGGGAAAGAAAAAGCATTGAGAGGACTCAGAATGGAGTGAGGACACATTTAGATCAAAGGTAGAAAAGTTGTTATTACCTTGCATTCAGCCCTCTGCCTGTGCATGTATGGAGTTATATATGCTACCTTGTGAATGCCAAGATCCATGTGATGGAATATGTCTAAGAAAGGCTATAAACTGTTTCAAGTTTGTGATCCAGTGTATGGCAAAGACAAGGTAACTGTTCAATTAGTGGGATCTGTGTCCTCTCAAAACCCTGGATATGTGATAAGATTTGGATTACACACAAAATACGTTTTGCATTTTACATGGAAAGTTATGCGGAATTCTCCTCAGTTTCTATACGATTAGACTTAAGGATTTCCCAAAAGTAACCTGAATTAATAGCTTTGAAAACAGGAAATGCAGACTCAAGGTGTTTGTCATCCTGTGAATTATGGGTAAACAACTTCAGGCAGATCCCCACACAGGAAAACTTTCCTATCTTTTTGCTGCCACAGCTTACTCAGCAGAGTATGAAATAAGGGCTATCAGGTATTTCAGAGTGTGTACATGCTCTTTTCTTTCACTTTTCCCTTCACCTTCCCTCCTGCAGTCCTCCCAGATTTTATTTTTTTTCTTTTATCATAAGCACAGCTCTGTCAATCTGTTCCAACTAATCCCTGGATCAGTACTGTTATACTGTTTCAGTACAGCTGTATCTAACAAGGTGTTTACCTCTGAAGCATTTGCAGATAATTCCCATTGGCTATGGACTCCCCCAGGAAAGACAAGTATCCTGTATTTCAGAAATCAGCATCCTGGAAAGTAAAAAAATACACAAGAAAACCTTCCATCTGCTAAAGTTTTTGGCTTTTTGTCATTTGATATGTAAGATGAATAAACAGGCTTAACATGGAATCAAGTTAAAATACTAACATCAAACACAGAAGAGGAGGTTGTGTGTCCAAATGGGCAAAAAAGACACCAGAAGGTTTGTGCAGAGCCAACAGTGAAGTGCATGGTCTAGCAAAGATAGGCAGTCATAACAGCACAAACAATGTCAGCTCAGCTGTTCAGAAATTCTTTTCCTCTCCACAGCTAAAATGAAGGCATGACAACGTTCCTTCATATTTTTGTTACAACAATGCTAAAAGGTTCTGAGGGAGATAAGAACCTTACTGTCCTTCCTTTTACACCTCTGTAGCCCAATTAGACAAGAAATAGGCAATTATTATTGTTTTACAGATGAAAAACTGAAGTCCAGTGGCAAAATAATTGATTTTTCTGAAAGTCTGCACCAGAGGTAAGGCAAAGAACAGAGATGCCTTGAATCACAGAACATAATGCGTTGCCATTTTCTCCTGCTCTTACAGGAAAAGGAGCAGGCGATTCAATTTCATATTTCATCCTACTGTTTCTTCATACAACAAAGTTAATTCCCATGATGAATTTCTGTGTTGATACTCCTTCTTCAGGTCTGCTACTGTGTCAGTTTAATAATTTCTCCTCTATGTGTGTTTTATTAGCTGTTTGTGTTTGTGAAATATCATCATACTTTCTTGCGTAAATGCATTCAGGATTCAAAGATCACCCCTTTGTCTTTCCTTTGCCTTTGTATTATCAGCTAACTTAAGGATACGATTTGAATATGGATGTTGTGATTCATTTTCATGGCATAATGAAGGAGTAAGTTTTCTAAAGTGTTAAATTACTTGGGGCCCAGATCGTTTAAATATTTCACCGTGATATGAAAACATATCGTCCTTTGGCAGAAAGATTTGTTTAATATACATAAAAGCTTATAGAATCCTGAAGATTTTGATTCTTACAGCCATAAATGTTATTAGACAGGCTTTGTGTGATGATAAGTAAAAGTATTTGTGAGAGACAGTTATCCTGCTTTATGCAGAACAGACATTCTAATGCTTTCCAGTACCTTTATGAACTGATGGAAAATCAAAGAATAAAGTTCAATGAGATTAAAGTACATGGATTTACTTCCTCTTTCTCAAAGGCAGAAAATCTGTAGTTCTGGAGCTATTCATCCCCTGGATCAACTTTCTTTGTACACCCTCCACAGACACCAGGATTAGATCATCTGTCATGAAGATGGTCCACTTATATCCAGGTTGCTTTGTAGAGTGTGGAAAGAATTATCTTATTTAAAGAAAGTCTAGAATAATTCCACTGAAGTCAATATGATTTCTCTTATTTTTCTTTCCAATAGGAATGAGAGCAGAATATATCTCAGTTAAGTAAATTCTGACATTCCTGCTTTCTAAGAAGAGCTGAATTGCAAAATTTAAAGGTGAGAGACTTAATGTATCCATGTCTAATGGTCTATAATACAAATGCACTGAGTGCATGTTCTCATAGCTCTTTGTATTCATCTTATATATTTTTTAATTTCTATCACTCATATGATTTAACCAATTGAACAAGCAGCTGAGCTGAAACATAGTGGCAACAAAATAACTTGAAGCAGAGCACTCTTTTTCCATGGACAGTAGTTCTCTCTTTCCACACTGGAATATTTTAGTACATCATAGAGACAAACCTGGCTCCCCAGTTTACACTGCACAGAAGGGATAGTGAAGAAATCATGGCAAGATTTAGTTTTGTGAGAGAGCACTTACATAAGTAATTCCATTTATTTCATTGTACTGTTGTGTGTAATCTGTTAGCTTCTTAAAATGAGTAGGTTGGGTATTGGCAAAAATCAACCCAGCTGTATTGCTTTGTATGTGGACAAGAAAACATAAACCTTTCTGTCCAGATCCAAATTTTATGAAGCTTTTATTTCAAAAAATGTGTGTATTTCTGACCAGTGGCACCCTCCTCTTCAAAAAGCAAGTACAGATGTACAGATGACTAGGAGGCTTTTTGCTTTTTTTGGACCTTTTTATCTGCAGAGTAATAGTTTCCTCTAACCCAGCAACGAAGATCATAAGGAATTAATCCCAGTTTTTCTAGGAATATTGTCAAAGTACATGATAGAGCATTAAAAAAATACATATTCTCTCTCTAAGTTTTTTTTTTCCTATGGTTGACATTCTGAGACTCTAAAAGCAAATGTCTGATATTCCCATGGCATAAGAATATTCCCCCTCCTGCAAACTCTTCATCATTCCCCTTGATTTTGATGGGATGAGAGACATTAGCAAGGTAAAAAACATCTTCACCTGCATGCAACCAAATTCTTGCTGAGCTGTATTTTAACCCTTAAATAGTCCCACTGAAGTCAAGAGCAACAATTATTGTGTAAAGAACTCCCAATAAGCATAGGTATCAGACTTGGGCTTACCCAAATAAGTCCCAGCCCTTTAATGAATTTTGTGCAATTGCTATTCTACAACCACATACAGCCCCATTAGCTTCAACCAGGCTCCATCAGGGACTCATTGCAAAACTAGGTCTTGAAGGCAGGCTGCCAAGAATGAATGGTTCAACTTCGGGGATGATGTTAAAATGATTTAGATTGACAGTTAAATTAAGTGAAACTACCTGTGTAGACACACACCAGTTTAGTATGCCCCTGTAATATACAGTTTAAAACCCCAGGAGCACCCACACACCACCTCACAGGGGCTTAATACTGCAACATAACAGACTTTGTTTGCTAACAGCACTCAAGAGGCACATTCTATCTGACAACTTCTCCCCGCTTTGTGAATCAAGAAGTCTGCAGCATGACCTATGTCTAATGATGTGTTTCTTTTCTTTACCGGGATGCTTTACCCATCTGTCTTGCCCTGTCTGCTCCTGCACTGTCTGATCACCTTGCACATCTGTGCAGGGGATGGACTGCTCATTTCTGACCATGTTTATTCTTTTCATGATCCTATTTGGTCTGTAAGAAATAAGTGAGCCTGTGAATGCTGGTTTTTGAAATATTGTGAGAGATATTTTAACAGGAAATATATTTTCTAAATTTAAAAAAATGAAACAAAAATCTTTTCCTGGCCTAGCTATTTTGTGCTGCATTCAGTAAACAGTCCTCCACCCATTGATAGAGTATAATATGAAAACTACATGGAGAGACCAGTGTTGACTCCAAGCCCTGTGCCAGTGATTTTACCTAGCTGTGAAAAAGACTCAATAGCAGATAATTTGTTGCAGATATAACACAATGAACTATTTTTAAAATATTCCTGTTCTCTGGTTTTCTCTTCTGGATTTGGCAATAAATTGCTGGTCCTTGATCTTGTGGTCCTTCATCTGTCACAAGACTGTGCCAGCTTTATACAATATCCATAAAGTCCCACTATGATCTGTAAGATCTGTAACTTGTAGATAGCTTAAACTGGGTTATTTTTTGTTTTGTTTTGCTTTTTTTTTCCCACTGTAAAAAATGTTGGGAATTTTTGTGTTTTGCTCTCTAATGGATAAGTGAAAATGGTGTGGGCTAGATGAGGGGTTTTGTTTGCTTTCTTTCTTTCACCTCTCCTTACCCCTCAAAAAAACCCCTTAAAGACATTTCATGACATATTTCATGTTGGTTAAAATAAACATTTAGAAAGATTTCAAAGTGTGAAGATAGGACATAAAAATTCAGTGTTTAATACTGAACTCTGTTCATTCCTTCAGTGACGTCTATCTAAACCATTTAGAATCAAGGCTCAAATTCATTTAGGTTCAAAGAGTTCAGACTAACTAGAAGTGTCAGCAAACATATTTTTAAAAATCAAAACAAAACAAATTAAATAAACCTCAAAACACAGAGAAATTCAGGATATGCTTTTCTTTGAATATAGATACACAAGGCCAGGTTGGATGGGGCTCTGAGTGACCTGGCCTAATGGAAGGTGTCCCTGTTCATGGCAGTGGGGATGGAACTAGATGGTCCATTTCAACCCAAACCATTTAATGGTTCTATGGTATGATTTTTTCCATCATTTCTATTTCTTACTTCTCCATTTCTTTAGTTTTCTTTGGTCTTCCATGTGCAAATTACCACCCCTTATTTCTGGGGAGGTAATTCTCTCCCAGAAATTGTCAGATAAACAGTCCTATGCGGAATGTCATAAAACGTCCACTACCTCCAAACTGTACCCATCCTTCTGTGAAAAACTGGACCCTGAAATAAAGGCTGGAACCTGTTAGACTAAAGATTAGTTGAGTTTTTTCCCAGAACTAGAGTAAGTAAGTAAAAATTCATTTCAGAATTACAATTGGCTCTAATACGTCTCTAATGGAAGAACATGACTAAGCTAAATGAAAACTGTGTAAATTAAATAGTGTTAGTATTCAGTATTCACTTTTCATCCATTTATTTCTCTTAGGAATAGAGATCTATGATCTTCACATATGCCATAAACACTTTTCAAGGTTTTGTTCTCTCTAGCTGCTCTTAAAAGTCCCAACTTAAGGGACTATTTGCGGGTTCTCTGAGCTATATTAGTAGTCTGGCAACAGTTTTTAAGTCAACAGTAGTTAAACCTTGTGAAGTCCATGAAAGTTTATTAAAAAAAAAAAAATAAAATATATATATATATAATAGGAAAAGAAGAAACTATATATTAAATGACAAAAAATCACACAAGAAGAAGATATAAAACATATAAAATATAGATATTTATATTATTTATTTAAAGCTTCTGTACTCCCTATAGGAAAGGAGTCTTTTAGGGGTATGAAAATCTGTGCAATCAAGAAAGGAAAGAAAAGCTGGTTTTAATCCAAATGCTTTATGCATTTTTGGTATTTATTGAATCAGCTTAGAAAAGCCCAGCAAATAACTCATGGTGTACAATTTGTAGTAAGGGATCAAACATCTTATGTTCTAAGCCTGTCTAATTTCAAATTTTTATTGACAGGAAAAGTACACGATGTTTATGTGCTATATTCTTTCAGGAAAAAAAAAGGAAAGAGAAAAGTGAAGCATCACTCTAAATCCACTCACATCTCATCTCATCAGTTGTAACCTGCATGAATGATAATAGGTGTTCAAAGCTCTCTAGTTCTGCGTGACAATTCTAATAATGCAGAGCCAGATGTTTAAAATGTTTGCAATACCCAGAGGTTGCAGTGCAGTGACCTCCATGGTCTCCCATTCAATGGAATTGGCTGGTAAATCTAAACATAATTACCATGCAATCCATTTCTAATCCATTTCCAGGCATGACTGCAATAAAGAAAAAAAAAAAAAACACTTAAAAATCTAAATATATTACATGAAATGTATTGTTTTCTCATTATAATAGATACTCTTTGGGGGTCTATTATTACAGCCTCCTAGGAAGAGAACAGGGAAGGAGCTTTGAGCATGTTTGAGAGATGGAAGAACATCAAGAAATGTAACCTTTGTGCTTTCATTCCCACAAGCTGTGTAAGCCACTGAGTTAAAACAAATATTTCTAAAAAAAAACAAAACCCTTTTTTTTTTTTTTTTGC
>VYXF01001515.1:252849-305508 GCA_013397295.1 Polioptila caerulea
TTTTTTTTTTTTTTGCTAAGCCTCTGCAACAGCACATCAGGCTTGTTCTTACTGTCCAGAGTCCTTGGCAGATAGCTGGAAGAGCAGCATTCTCCTTATCACATTTTACCAGCAAACTTGCTGTAATAATACTGTATCCTTGCTTTCAAAATTAATTCAGCAAGCATGCAGAATTAATGCACAGCCTTTTTCAAGACCCAAAGCTTGACCCAAACCAAAGGAAAAAGTCCCCTTTATTCTTGATGCTAAAAAGTACTGCAAAATGAATAAACAGAGCTCTCATTGGCCTGTGTAAGTGGATGGAAAGTAAGTATGCAAGTATTTTAAGTTACATTAGTTCCACAACCTGTGTCAGTGAAATGACAACATGAGAGCTGTCTGTTGGCAGACTGGAATGGTTTGTAAGGACCATCAGGTCGCTGGAGTTAGCTGTTCTGTCTGTGAAAGAGTAAATGCTGTGTCTATTGCTATCACACTGTTGTTATTAGTAGGTTATTAAAAGATATTACAGAGCAGAACTGAAGAGGCCTTCTTTTGTTTCAATACTCATCACACAGAAAAGCAGGTGACAGTGCATGTTACAGATGACATTTCAGCCACCCCTATAGCCTGAACAGAGCAGAGATGAGAGGCTCCTCAGAGGAAGCAATGCAGTTATGTAAAACAGAGGAAGCTGGTAGATTAGGAGGTCAGGAGCAGTGTTCCCTAAACTGATTCTTTTTATCCTCTCTTTTCTCCAGAGAAATTTAGTAGATAATGAGCAGTTCTGACCAAACTTGCCCTCTCTCGTGTGGAATGCAAGGGGTTAATTTAATCTAGTGAAGTTTCTCTCAAGTCCTGATGACAAAAGTTTCCACAACCGCACTTCTGAAATACTGCCCTTTCATTTTTCAAGAGCTCATACTGCCTTTCACTGTGGGATTTTCATTTCAGTCCCAACCCAGGACCGGTCATTTCAGTCCCAACCAGTGTTCAGACCTTTCTCTTCCTCCCTAATTTAGTTATATCTTGAATATCATGACCAGAGTGACTCAGGAGAAACCCCTCCCATCTCCTTATCTCCTGTCTGCCTTATTGCACAAAGCAATCACTGCTGACTGCAAAACCTCCATCTTCCAGACCATGATGGGGTTTCACTGAGAGGCCTTCCCCAGCTCACCATCTTCTCTCAGTGACAACCAAGCCAGCCCCCAGAGCTCTCAGAGCTGCATCCTCACACAATCTGGCAGGGCTGAGAGGAGTATTTTGCCTCTTTCTGCTGCTCAGAGGCATCTGAAGCGCCCAACGTCTTGCATGCAGAGACAGTGACTTATCCTTTCTCAATGGAAAGCCATTTGATATTGCGGCACTCCTCCAGGCACAAAATTCTGCTATTTTCACCAAGAATCCCAGCTCTGATTGAGTTTCCTTAACACAGGAGAAAATTAAAACCTCATTCTGTTGAAACTTTCCAAAAAACACAAATGCTTCATGCTTCTCAACCATCCCTTTTCAGATCAGGACCTTATTTATCAGGTTCTCCTATTTCCAGAGCTGGCCATAATAATTTTTGCATGGATAGCTGCCCACTTGGGTTCAAGGACAAGTTCACAAGTTCCTAATCATGGAGAGAAAAGTTTTAAGACAATTGTTGAGTAGATAAAATATTGTAAACACACTATGTGGATCACTCTAAAGGCAAATAATTTTACTATGTAGATTTTCAAATAATCCTGTTGTCATAAATTTGGAGCTAAAAAATATGATACATTGTGTTTTTTGCCCTATTGAACTATTTTGGAAAGCTAAAGTTTGATGAAAATATGTCTTGGCTTGGTTGTTTTGTTTTGTTTTTTTTTCAAATACATCAATAATATTCCATTTAATTTATAAACCCACAGCTGTCGGCTACCTCCAAACCCTCTTAGTGCAGTGATATGGAAACATTTTTACTGAAAACTTCTTAGGAATACCTTAGAGAGTTCACATTCATATCTATTTAAGTCAGCAGATAAATGGAATCTACCTAACCTAATTGGGGCAAAGGAAAAAAAATCAATAAAGTAAGCTTCTTCTTATAAGCTCATATCCCATTTCTTGTTGGTTACTGCTTGCACTGTGGCTTATTTGTAGTAAACCTTTGTTCAGAGTTTCATTTGTTCTGCTCATTCCATGGTCACATCCCTTGGATATAAAGTTCTCTTTCTTTCTTTCTTTCTCTCTCTCTCTCTCTCTCTCCCTAATAAGGAGTAGTATATGGAAATAAAACATTATGGAAGACATTCACTTGGCAAACACAGTTTCATTAAATGTTTTTTTTTTTTTTTCAATGGGAAAAACCTTAACTTTGATACTTAATTAAAGCACATCAGAGGAAATTCAACATACTGTCATACAGTAGGTGTTTGGGGTTTTTTCAATATCAATATTAAATATGTTTTCCTTTTTCTTATCCTGCCTATTGCATCATATCTCTTTAGTGACGCTCATAGAGTCAATGAAAGCTCATAGAAGCAAATAGGATTCATGATCCCAAGAGGCCAAAAAAATTTTACAAGGATATATAAGAGGAGGAAGTGTCTTAGCTTTGGTTTTGGATAACAATTGTTTCCTGCATTATAAAATTCCTGGAATAATTCCACCAGATACAAGTTACCTCACCCTGGACCAAAAGCAGGGATTTAGTTCCCTGAAGTTTTGTTGGATCTGAAGGAGACCATCAGCTTCTGCTCTACCACCTGACTTCTCTAGTTTTCTCCTGACATCATTATTCTGGATCCTGTACAAATCATACTTCTACAGCATCTTGTTTTGAGGCACTGCCTTTGTGAGTCTCCCTGAATGAAAGTAGAAATCATATAAATGGCAATATAAAGAATCTGTATGAAGTATCCCAGTTTTGAGTCATCCTACTGCTATTTTGAGTATGCAACAACTTCATCAGTTTCGACTATAGCCATGGAAATGAATATACTGCACTTGAACCTGCAGATCAAACTCTAGGATAATGACAGAAAAAGCAGAAAGAGCAGTATTCACCACCCCTTGCTTCCCCAAGCAAGAGCCATGATTCAAGGGGAAAAAAAAAGAACACAATATTTGATCATCACAGTCTTACAGTCACAAGTGTTGCAATGTGCAACACAATATAATGCTGTACAGAAACATTGCTTCAAGGAAATATCTGTTAGATTCAATAAAGTAGTAAGTGATGACAGAAAATGTGTCTGGTTTGTTATTTTGAGCTAGACTTCTTGGTATTCCAAGACTGGTGATATGCTTGCTATTGTAGGTACAAATTCCCAAGAAAACAAGGACTTTCACTGTGGATGAAACACAGCAGGTCATTATCTAAATGCTCCCAGTTTCCTCTCTTGCAATGGAATATCCAAGCTTCAATGCATTTTTATTTCTGGAGGAAATAAAATCAAATAGTGTAAAAAAAAAAAAAAAGGAAAATAAAATATCTCTCTTCTTGTGCATGTTTGAGGGAGAAAACTTGGCTAAAGGGCTTTAGGCTCTGGTGCTATCAATTTTATGAATAAAGTTGAACAATCTTTTTTCTTAGACACGTTGCACATTTAATTACAATGACTTATTTGTAGGCTTTTTTCCATCTTCAACAAAGGGACTATTACATCCATTTAAAGATTTACAAAAAAAAGCTATAAAGCTAATATAATAATAATAAAAATTATAATCCCTTGTGTTCATATTAGGGGAAAGTGTGATGGGTAATTGTGTCTAATTTATCCCCTAATATTTTGTCATGATATGACTGTCCTTATGCCCATTTTTTTTTAACTTTAAATGCATAAGAAATTCTAGAGAACGAATTGCAATTTAGTTTTTGCAATGATAGTTCCTACACTTGGAGAAAAGGCCCGCTCTGCCTGATTTGCATATGATTATTTTTCTATCACTTGTTGGTAGGAAAAATCATATAGGCACTTAGGAAAGAAAATCATAGAATAAAATAATCAATATTGTAAATCTTGCAGACTTTCTCCCTTATTTAGAAAATGGGGTTTATTACAAACTTTAATTTATTTCTGTGCCTATTGTTAAGAAAGCTCTCAGTTTACCATAGTTTCTGGAGCAGGATAGTTAAAAGGACCTAAAGATAATATGACATGAGATTTCTGATAGAGCTGCACTGTGAATTCCCACAGGCAATTGCTTAGAAGCCATCTGAAATTACCTGTTTTTATAACAATTTTGTTGTTTTTATGCGGGTCTGCATTCTGCATCTTGATGGCATTAGACTTCATGGCCCTGTTAGTACTACTAATTCTTCTAAAGATTTGGCTGCTTAAAATTACTTGTTCATGCTCTCTCTATAACGAATTGTCCTCTTCAAGGTGATAAATTATTTATTAGTCTAATGAACAAATCAATCAGTAGAGCTGGATAACACACAGCTTTTGGCAAAGTAAGGTCTGCATGTTTACATTTATCACAGAAAAGCCTTGACTTTGATGCAGACCTTTCAGAGGTGTTTATTAATCATGATCTCATTACAGTTTTGGTAGACTAATAGCTTTTTATTTGTCAGAATGGTTTCTGATGATGTAGTGCTGTTGTCCTTAAAATACAGATCTATTTACACTATTTAACCTTCTACAAAATTGTTCAAAGGTAGCTTATTTCTAACATTGTGGTTTATATTTAAACAAATCAAGATTGATAACAAGTCAGAGGGATTTCAGAGCTGGTGTCTGTGAAATGTCATGGCTCTCAGGTACAGAACTTGGAAGCAGCTCATGGGTCAGCTGCAGCACACAGTAGTGACTCACAGCAGAACTGAATGTATTACTCTGGTATCAGGTCTAATACTTTTGGAATATGGCAGGGAGACTTTAACTGCAGAAACATACATATTGAGTATATTAAGCATATTTTAGTGTTTATTAGTGAGAGATTGGGATTTAGACTAGAATTTACTCTGAAGCTAACCTAAATGCACATCTTTGAAGGGTGAAATGGCATGTACTGTAACTCATCAAAATAATAAGTGTGAATTAGTTTGTGAACCATAGCTCTACAACTTAGTCACACCATATTTGGCAGGAACTTGTTAAAAGAGCATATAATGAAATGAGTGAATTCAGATCAATGTAAGAATTTAGCCACATGATTGCCATTAAATCACTGAGTGTTGTTTGATAAAAAACCTTTTACCGGTTCTGGAACTCTGCAGCCAATAAGTTCCATGTTTCTTTTTGCTTGTTTTTTTTTGTTTGTTTGTTTGTTTTTGTTGTTTTTTTTTTTTTTTTAATGAAATATTTTACTGTAAAATACCAGTTTGTACTGCTATGGCAGAAGGTGATCAGGAAAGTGAAATATATTTGGGGGAAATGTTCTAATGTCAAACTTTTAGTCTGCTTTATATCAAATATTCAGCGAAAAGCAGTTGTAGCATGAAATTAAATTATCAGACTAGTTAATTGTGAGACCATATATCAGACAAGTGAAACTAGTCATGTTAACAGGCACCACTTTTCCAATGTTTGCATTTAGCAGTAAAATTACTTGGTTTAGCAAAATTGCCTTAGCAAATAAACTGAGATACACTTAGCTGTACATACAATTAATTGAAAATATTATTATTACTGATTAGAAATTGCAGCCTTCAGTATCAATTCATCTTGGTGACACATGTTATTGATGATGAAATGCTGTTGATATAGACCTAGTTTTGACTTGTATTTAAATGAATATATGGAGCAATTCTTTCATGACATCTTACTGCCGGTGTTGACATCACATTTAAGTTGGAATCAGGACATCTAATGAGAGTTCATGGGCAAAGCTCTATCAACATGAGAAATGTGGGCATAAAGCATTGATCAATGAACTATTCCCTCTTGAAAAACTAAATGCTTTAATCCTGAGGCAGAATATGCACTTTGTGTTGGTCTCATGCATATAAATAGCCACTTCTGAGTCCCAGTTTAATCTGAGTGAAAACGTCTCCACATAACTCTAAATGTGAAAGTTTCCCACCGTTCCCTTCTCCACTTCACTGTGACCAATGGGGAATTGACCTGAACAGAAGGGTCTGACCTACAAATTCAATTAAGCAAATTCTTGATTGCTTGGTATCAGGTACAAGATACCATTTCTATATTTTTTTTATTTTAACCCAGTGGTCTAAGTGAACACCTAAACATGCTTCTGCAACCTTTGAGCACTAAAGTAAAAGAGACCTAAATCCTTATGTGCATTGGTAATTTAGGGATAGGGTATACGCGAAATTTCATTTCTCTCCTTTCCGAATTTTTAATCTCTCTTTTACCTAATGTTTCTGGGTAAATATATATCTTTGTCTGATTTCCAATAAATTCTTCATTTTGGTTCAACTTCTCTCAGAATTACGAAGTATACTACGCTTATCATCACTGTTGTGTTATAAGTGCTGGTAAAATGAATAATGTGTTGTGGATTTTCTTGAGTGGTGTGCAAAGGTGCTTTTAAAAAAATGAAAAATTTCATTATTAGCACCTTGGACGACCACATAAGATAATCTTGGACTGGAAGAGTTCACATTCATATGGACATATAGTGGAAGAGAAACAGCAGGGAAAAGTGTGTGGTTATGTTTTTTGAGGTTTTTATAACAGGGAATCTGTGTTAACTTGCCTGACTCACAGAGAGTTTGTGGCAGATATGACACAGTAAACACCTTTACTTGAATCTCTGTCATCTCATTTTTAAATTGCATGCTTTTGTGTCATTTGGCTTTTCAGCTACGTGTAGTTTCCATTCACTTGAGCTGAAAGTAGTTGAAGTGGTGATGCCTTCTAAGAATACACCACCAACAAAAATCAGGCTGACAGTGTAGAATTGCAGACTGAAGCAATAGCATTTTATGTTCCAGTACCTGTGCACCACAGTCCACTTTATATAGTGACAGCGCCTTTGAAATCCTCACACAAGGCACCATACTGCACTTTAGCCTTTTATTATCTCATGCTGCAGTTACTTTATCCAATTAACATGCCTATTCTGTGCAGGCTACATGATGATTCTTGTAAGTCCCTTCCAACTCAGGATATTCTACAATTCTATGGTTCTATGGGTACAAAAAGGATTAAATAAGAGGACCCAGGAAGAGGGGAGAAAGATGTAGCCATATTCTCATGCTGCTCAAATTCTGGGATTCACAATTCTTGGTTCCAAATAATATAAATGTAATAAATACTAGTTTATACTAGCAAATACTTTGTTTCCTGACACTTATTCTGCTTTATTTTTTTTTCTTTCTACTCTTTTAGTAGAGCACTCTGATTTACATACTGCTTAGGTTCTCAATCTGCTTATACAGCAGAACTGAATAAAATGGACTTTAAAGGATTTGCTTTCTCTCTCTCAGCATCCATCATCTTTGCAGTATCATTGTAGGTTTTTTCCTGAGTAATCTGTAGTTCCTTTTTCTCTGGTGCTGATAACTCTCTTAGTAGTTCTCTCATGCTTAAACTTGATGCCAACAGAAACACATTACAGTTCTCCTTTTCCTGAAGTGTTTCAGAATATCAAATGTAACCTGGTCTGAAGTAGGAGAACAGCTATTGAAGTAAAACTTAGAATAATGGATACTGAAGTATTCTAGGTTACTAGTTAACTTGAATTTTGTAGGGAACATTTTTACATTAATATCTGAGCCTATTTTTGAGAAAGGCAAGTACACTGTATTCTCTTCACAAATGGAGAACCTGAGACAGCCATCCCCTTTTCAAGGCAGAACAGAAAGCACAGTTCTTCAGTTTCTCCATTCATGCCTTAGTGCCCTTATCACAGAACAACACTGAAAAGTCAGTTCACTCCTTCTGGAAGTACAACATCTTGAAGACTTAAAAAAAAGAAAAAAATATTCTCACTAAGAGCCTCATCTGTGTAGCGACTTAGCTGAAATTGAATATGTTAGCAGCAACTCATCCAATAGTGAAATGCAACCAGTGTTTCAATCCAACGTGACCTTCCTTTAGCCATACAACAAAAACATTTTGAAGTGTGATTACAAGGATGGACATACAGCTAGCTGACAGGGAAAGGCATGTTATTGAGTTACTACTTTTTTGGGAACTGGAAGGGGAAAGGGAAGGAGAGTGCAGAAGAAAACTGGTCTTTTATGTGTTTCTACTTCATTAGTTGGCTGAAATGTTGCTTAGAAATGCTGAGACCATAGAGGTAGGTTCATGACTTCAATGAAAATGTATATGAGGTGCCTATAATTAAATCAGACATCTGTTAAGCAATGGTATTGAACAACACATAAGCCAATATATGCCCTGCCATAATTCTGCTTAAGTGCTATCCTGTTGAAAGTACTCAGCAATTAAGAAGCTACTAACGTCAGACTGGAAAAAAAAACCCCACAGTTTTTGTAAAATTGTTATTATTAAAGTTGTAAACTGGATGATTAAAAATTTTAAAAGTGCATGGATATTTGTTGGCTCAAGTTTTAATACATAATGATTTAGATATGATATTCTATGCTGCAATGGAATATCACAGATGCTTATCTATGCACACATTATTGCGCACATTATTATAATCAATATTTTGCTAAAAATTGCATACTGCTAGAATAATTAGAATGAGGCTTAATCTCTGTTGGTCCATGGGTTTATTTCTCCCCAAGTGGAGTTTTTTGCAGTTCCATTTGAAATTTATGAGGGTCCTGTCAGCCCATTTTTCCACCTTACTTACATCCTCATTTCAGCTCTGTCCTTTGATGATTAGTCAGTTTGATATTGTATGGAAATGTGTGGAGTGTAATGTACTGCATCATCCAGTTGTTAACTAAAGAAATATTACACAGAATTGGCCTCAGTATCTACTGGAGAGAGCACCACTAAGTAACCAGATGACAGTAGAATTTTCTATGGTTGTTCACAACAGTTTGAGCACAGAGAGAGAGAGTAAATTTTCAACCCATTTTATATCTCACAAACCTGACTCTAAAACATGTTGGAAGCTATGTTTAAAACATTTCTTAAGCAAGTTGCTAAAGTATACAAGCAGAGGGGCAACTCTAGTCCCAAATCCAAAGAATGTGATAGAAATGTCGATCTGAACAACCTGTTGTAGCCAAGGGGAACTCTGAATTTGGCCACATAGTTGGAACTATATGATCTTTAAGGTCTCTTCCAACACAAATCATTCCCTGATTCTAGGACTGCTTCTCGGTGGAAGATGTCAAAAGACAGGAAAACACAAGTTCACTGGGGTCAATGTCTAAAATCAAAGACTAAGATTCTAAGACCATACAAGGGAGAAAAATCTGCAAAATCTATTGGGCAGAGAAAGAGTGAAAACAACAGCTTGTTTGTAAAGGAAAAGGATAAACAAGGGAATATTGAAAGACAAATAATTTGACTAGGATGTCTGAGAGTGCTGTTACAGAGAAGCAAGGTTGGTTATTCTCCAGATGAGAAGGAAAACTGGGAGTTGAGACAAAGAACTGGCAGGGCTGTGCCCTCACTAATAAAGTCAGTCCCATAACTGAACAAGAACAGCAAAGCAGAATAGAGGATGGTAATCAGGAAAGTGTCCAGAACACTAGACATGGCCATGGTGACAAGGGACATCTGAGGTCAAGCTGGAAAGTCAAGTTTATGGGTCAGGCTCAGAATGAACAGGGTACATGATCAGGCACAGATACATCAACAGTGTAGCTTGGATGAGAAACCTTCAATGCTGCTCCAAACAAAAGGAGGCCAGAACCTTGCTTCATTCAAAACTCTGGCATCCACATCCTTCTCAGAAATCTGATTCAAGATTCCATAGTGGCATTAAATCAGAGTTGGCCTTGAGCACTGGAAGCCAAAACCCTGGGAAGGAGGGCTGAAGGAAGAGGTTGCAGTCCCCATTGGTGAACCTGATTGCTGTGACAGCAGTCGGGCAAGAACCCTGTACCAGCTGTACCCCTTGAGTGCAATTTGCTTCCCTGGCTGTGGGATCTAATGCCAAAAGAGACAGACCAGATGCCCCTAACACAAGGTAAACAATAGCCAATGCTTTCTTCAGCTACATAGCCACCTCATATATTAAAAAAGAACTAATTCAGAAGTATGCCTTACATATGTTTACACTTATATAACAATATCCAAACTTTCCCACATGAAATAAAATTTGTTTACCCCTTGCATTCCTCCTCTCTTCCAGAAGTCTCATAGATATCCATTTACTTCTTCCTCTAGTACAAGGAACTCAGTATCTCCAATTTTTTGCAGGCGTGTGAAGAAACCTGTTATCCAAGGACTTACTTTCAAGTACTGCTTTTTTTAAGAATTAGTTTTCATACCTTTTCTCTTTTTTTATTATTTTTTTAAAAGTTATATGTATAGAAAGCAGCGTAATTTTATTCTTAACTCATGGGAAGTGTATTATAATTTTAGTATATTGACCTGAGAATGTCAGTGTTGGGAATGTCAATACTACAGATAAGCTGTGAGTCTTCAATAATATTTGCATTATAACCCAATCAGAAGAGATAATGATATTAGAAGAGCACAGAAAGTCTTTCTCTTCACATCAATCCAGTCTACCCAGCAGTTTTAGGTGTAAATACTGTTGTACAAGTAGGATCCACAACATGTCCTTCACATCTGCCAGTCTATAAAAAAGGGACATCAGTAATGTGTTCTAAGGGCATCAGTAACAGACTTCCTGTGGAGACTGATGAATGTATACTTTGATTTGCTTTTTCTCCACCTTTAGTGTGAAGAAAAGCATAGTTGCTGAACTTGAATGTCCACATTCTCTGAAAGTACAATTCCTGCAACGAGGACAAATTTATATTGTCACCCTAAATCTATAGATGTATCAACATTTCCCAGCAAAAAATTATTTGTTGATGAATCATGCAAAGAACTAAATGCAGTATTGGTTATATAACTTCTTAATTTTGGGATTTGGTGCATCACAAGCACCTTCCTTGAATTGCCATCAAAATATATGCCAATATCTATGTAGGTTAGTATATATATATACACTTATACATTTATATATATACATTTAGGTATATATCTTTTACTGAGATTTCTTAAAAGTGAAAGATGTCAGGTACATGTGTTTTGCAAACCATGACATAATGATAGTGCTTCCAAACTCCACTATTATAAACTTTACCCCATCTGTCACTTCTATGCTTCTTACACCAAAAATATCTATGAACACAAAGCTTTGAGATTCAAAGTGTTTAAAGCAGCTCAGCTTTAAAGGAGGAGGATAAGTATGGGCTATGCAGAGCCCTCTTGACATTAATGTTTTTCCAGAGAACCATGAAAAATTAGGTCTCTTTGTTGGTTTCCTAGTCAATAAGGTTTGTTGGAGCTACTCAGTTACATCCATTCCTCAAGCTGTCATTTGTTCACCTGGCATACATAAGATTTATATAAAATCACACAAGCTTGGTCCATTTCAGAAAGGTTGGTCTCTTCACCTATGTTTTTCAGGGATTAAGTACTATATTTTATGCAAATGACAGGCCAGTCTCATTTAAGATTACTCTTGCTCAGGTCCTGATCTACACAAATTAAGTAGAAACACAGAATCAAAATGGTTTTAGTTGGAAATTACTTTAAAGATTATCTGATTCCAGTGTCCCCCACTCCTCTCTGCCTCCTTGCATTAGATCAGATTTCTCAGAGTCACATCCAACCTGTCCTTGAACGCTTCCAAAATAGGGCATCCACCACTTTGCTGGGCAACCTGTGTGAGTGTCTTGTGACCCTCATAGCAAAAGAGCCCTCCCTTACATGTCATCAGAGCCTGGGCTGCAGAGGTGCATAAACAGGGCTGCAAAGAACTCTGTTGAGAACCTTCCTATGCTTACTGAGATAGAATTTAGTGTGGACAAGGAAAATAAAGAGTGTAGAAGGAAAAAAACAGGAAGGTGAGTGTCTCAAGATGGTATAACAAGCCCTATTCATGTAATCAGCTCTTAATTGGTCAAGTAATCTTAATGAAAACACTGGAAAGAGTGGCATGAATCAAGACCATCTGTGTCAAGACTACACACTTGGATGATGAAAAGTCATGAAAGTAGTGATTCAGAGCACCAGGTCTTTAAAATATATGAAGAAGGGAAATTAAAAGAGACCTTAATTTGTCATAAATTTACTCTTAATTGCTTATAATTTTAAAGAATCATATTGCCTGGCTTAAAGGTCTCTGGACTCAAGCCCTGATTTAGACTAAATATCAAAGTATTTGGGATATGGGAAAAATAAATTAAATTAATTATAAATTTTTATTTATCTTTTAATTCAACCAGGAAGCACCATCCCTAGAGAAATTATGTCCTGCGAACAACCTGCTTCATTTTAACCTGCAGTGCACAGAAAGCAAACAACACTACCCTTCATCAAAGTGTTGAACCAGCATTTGAAGAACAGACAGCTATGGTCTTGTAAGCCTCCGGATTTTTTTTCATCTCAGTGTGCTTAAGTAAACAGAAGAAAACTGTTTGCTTTGTATAAGAAATAAAAGGATTCTAAAATTGCTGTAACTCTGCTTGGAATTCATCCAAACTAAAGAAATTAAGTTTCTGTCTGTAGCAAAACTGACATTCCTCCTTCTTTCACCAATCACCCTCCCTCACGAAATCTTAAAATTTCAGCTTGAGCTGCCCACCCCTATTCTTTGGAATTTTATTAAGTTAGTTATCAAAACTGCCTTCATTTATATCTGCTAGATAATTCCTATGAAGTAGGAGAGTAGCATATGCAGTCTCCTGAGCTGCCATTCACAAGAGATGATGTGCATTTTATATAAGAAATGATGTTCCTTGCTCTCCCACAGCTTGAAATATGGTCCTTTGAAATTTTTTTATTACCAACATGTTGCTGCTTCTTTTCAAGCTTTTGTTGCCCATGGGAACACTATAGGTTTGGAATTTTTTTCATTTTTTTTTTTTTTTTTGCTACAGTGTGTTGAAGTAGGAGATCAAACAGAAGCAGCATGAATAGAACAGTAATTCATTTATTTTCTCTATTTTAAAACACAAAACTCAAAACTAAATCAAACAATGTTTCTTGCGATTCCAAGAATATATTTTTAAAGTAAATAAATAAAAATATCACACGAGGAAATTCAGTTTCCAAATTTCTTTAATGTACTTATCTTTAATGTATTTATTTTCTTTAATGTATTTATCTTTAATTCTTCCAAATTTCTTTGTGTAATTCTATTGTGCTATAAGGGAGCCTACGATGAACCCCAATGATTTTCAAATTGCTCTGAAGGTGAAGTTAGTTGAACTGTAAAATATGTAAGAAAATACCACTGGTCTGTACAAACAATGCCACTGTTTTTCCTGAATTATCCATTCGTGTCACAAAGCTGATTTTGGAGGAGCCCTGACATGGCACAACCACATACAGAGAAGAAATCTGTACAAGCATGTGTAAATTAACACAAGTGTCCTTTCAACATGCAAAAGTGTAGGAGGTTGTCAGTGTGTAATACTTTACCCATACCACTGGGAACAATTGAGATAATAAAATGGAAAAGGTAACATTTTCTTCCACACTGGGTCTTTATATGGTGTAAGACACGCGAGTGTGCAAAGAAACTAGAGGGAGATGATCGATTGATTGATTCAGTCTTAGCCCTTTTGAAGCTTAGAGTTCCAAGTCAGGCTGCTGTGAGCTGTGCTGTACTTCTGAGCTGGTTTTGTGTTCTGTCATCAACATCACAGGAAGTGCAAGAGACTGCACTGTACAAAAAAAACCAACTCCCTGCCCCCCAAAACCAGGAAACCTTAAGTAATAACCACTGACATGTACTTCCCATCCTTTAAAGTTGCTGTTTTCTCTGTTCTAAACCATCTTTGAATGCTCTCAATTTTCCCTTTCTTCATTCATATCATCATTCCTGTGCTCTGTACAGCAAAGATTATGCCAGATCTTTCATTTTTAAACTATTGCTATCTTTAAATAGTCAGTCTTGATAATATATTTCAGGCAACAGCTTTGCATAAATGATCTTAGCTTAGAAGGTTAAAATCAGTTGCCTAATTGTTGCATCCTCTTTCCCCTCCAGGATATCCTTAGCTGATAGAAAGGGTAAAGTTTACTATCTTTTCATATTTTACAGACATAAGGGGAGAAAAATTAAAAACAATGTTGAACATAGGAGCTGCAAGTCTTCCTTACAAATTTTATGCTTAGCTTCTTCTAATCTTTCCAGTCCAGATATAGGGATTATAATATTCCCTCCCTTTTTTTATTCTTTTTTTTTCCTTTTTTTCCCCCCCGAATAGTTGTTTAATATAACCTCAGTCATTTATCTGATAATTGCTGTACTTGCCCCACAATACTGGCATCTGTTCCTCTCCAGAATTGTTACACTGCTTTATATTCTGCAGTATATCTTGGTAGCTAAATAATGTCAGCATTGAGACTACTTCAGTGCCTGTGCAACTTTATTACTTAAAAGGAAGAAGATGTCTGAAAGAAAGTATAATAGATTTGTTCATTTGTCTAAATGTTGCAACAGGAGAAGAATTCTTCCTCACCTGACACATAGCATAAACAGCAGTGTCAAAACTATTTTTGTCATGAATTTGTCATTCCAGGCATGTTCTGCAGAATGTGTAGTTAACTTTTTCCCAGCCCATTAAATAAGACTGCTCACTCAACTCATTTGAGTTTGGGTTGCACATGCCTCTAAGAAATGATTGCCTGTCTAAGAAAAGGTAAACTGTGCTCATTACATCATTTCTGAGTTTATGTTCAGGAGAAATTAGGGAAACACTTTCCTAAGTATGTTCCTATCTACAGAGCAATCTCTTAGCAGATTTATTTCTTTATTCTCAGATTGTTATTAACAGATGGACCCCCTCTGGAAGAGGACTTTCCAGCTTTGAGAGGTATTGAGCAGGAAGAAAATCTCATCTGGGACATAGGACCCTGATACATATAGAAAAGGGCCTTGGCAAAGGGATCAGAGCTGCAGCTTGGAGGGGATGAAAAGAGCTTTCTTTCTGGGGGTAGGCAGCCCTGAGAAACTTTGTTCTGCTCTGGGAATTTTTGTGTATTAAGTCTGAAAGTAAGAACCTGACTTGGAAAAAGAAAGCACTAAGGAAAAGAGTTTTCTTTTCCAAGTTTTCTTTTTCAAACTTTTTGCTCTCTCTCACCTACATGTTTTGATTTTTTTCAGTGTAAGAATTTAATTATTGCAGCTTATGTCCTAATGAAACCTTGTTTATTTAAAAAACTTTGTTGTTCTTTCATAAAGTTCTTCTAAGGAGAAAGGCCAGGAGGATAAATTACAAAGTCAATTAAACCTTCTGAAATAATCGCTGTTCATCAGTACTTATTCTTAACTTATCTAGAACATATTTTACCAATCTATATATGTATACGTTCGAAGTACTTAATTTGCATCCGTGGTCTCTAAAAGAACATTCACAATTGGGCAAGTTCTGTGTGAACACCTCTACAGGTCTTGTTCTGGAAAGAAGGTCTTAAAATTGTCAATCAGAAATGTTTGTTTTCTCTATTTTAAGTATTCTCTTCTACACACTTGTTCACATTGCACGTTTGCTCAACACTCAACATGGCAGGTTCCAAATTTGGACTCTTAAAGGCTGTTTATATTCTGAAGTAACAATAAGCATTTTTTTGAAGTTAAACAAAAATGGAATTTAATAAATGTTCATATTATTTTATCATTACTATAACTTGTGCTGATGAAAAACAGTCTTCTGCCAAATTTGCAAATAAAAGGAGGTCATTGTGGGGCTTCTCACCAGGTCCATATCTCTCACAAATATTCTATATTTTTTCTAAAACAGTGGGATAGGGCAGTGTCATAGAACAGAGAAGTATCTTTTAATACTTCCAACCTTACTATCAGACACAGTCTGTCCATATTAAAAATGTCTTCCTTCCTTCACCACATAAATTCTTTGAACAGGACTAAGGATACTTTATGAAAAAAAAGGTATAAAACCGTGAATGGAATGATCAAGAATTGCAAGTCCATGAACTTCAGCCTATGAATATCTAGTCAATGTTACACTGGTATCTGTTGGACAAATGAGAGTTAGATTGCCCATAAAAGTCACTGTGAAAAGGCAGTGGATGTATGGTACTTCATTGCTTTATTCAAATAAGCACAGACATAATAATTTCCTTAAAGTTGTTCTTGTTTCACCACTTTGATATTATTCACAGAACAGTAGAAATGTCTGCAAAAGGTCAGGAAATGTTCCAGATTCCCCATAACACTAAAAACATCTACTGGAAGCTGCCCAGTTTGTATGAGCAAAATATTTCAGGCTCACAGCTTCAATGAAATCATCCTGAGTTTGATATCACCTTCTGCCTCAAACTGTCTAAAAGCACTATTTAACAAAACTTTCACTACTTTGAAATAGCCAACCAAAATTAGCAAGGAGACAAACAAAGGAAAATCTCTTTTTCTTTGTCACTATTTTTCCTGTTCTTATGTAATATAAAATTTAGAGGTTAATTTTGGCTCAATGCTTTTGAAGAAGGTGCAAGTCTAAAAATACCTGATTAAAAATTATTGTGTCAGATGAAGAACATGGCGACATGTCCTTTATTCAGTTCTCCTCTGTCCTCCATATTCAAGAACACAAGCAAAAGTGAGGTCAGAGGTGGAGGGAAGGGAAAAATGCACTGTAAGTGTGTTTTAAGTTTCTTTTACTGTAAGTAAGAAAATTAAAAGAAAAAAATGACAGCTGTAACTCTTTTATGTCTTTGGACAGCTTTACACGAAGCTAATTCCTTTATTTATTCAAGGAAATGAGCTAATTCCAAGCAACTGAATTGCGCAGTGTGTAGTCCAAATATTTTAACTATTTCAGGTCTTCTTTCCTATTTCAAAAGGATTCTAGAAATTCCCTTTCTTCTCTGATGATTTACAGAAGGCGACGAATCTTTTGTTCCTTATTTAGCTGGTATCTTACCTCCTCTCTGTTCCTGACCTTTCTGTGTGCAATGATTTATGGAGCAGAGAGAGGGTAAGAAAAGAATGCCAAGCACTACTCAAACACCAGACACAAACTTCAGCTGACCTTTCCTGTAACTGGGCAATGTGAGGATGGCTCCTTTCTTTCAGTTCACATACAAGAAAATTGGTAAAATCTAATTTTTTAATAATCTGTCATCTCCAATGTGAAAAGCTCGAAGTTTGCCTTTTAAGACAGTGCAAATAACATGTGTCTCTGCAGGTGATGCGATTTCATAACTACATAAAATGTAGTTAGATAATGTAACATAACTTCCTTACTTTGTCAAATGCAAAAAGCTAACATATTCTCCACTGCCTCAGACCAGCAAATCACCTGAAATGAAAAGCATCATTACCTGTCTTGTCCAGCTATAATATTCCTATCTGCTGAGGTCTTACCTTTGTGAGACAGCTGAAGTCGTCAGCATCCATTACTATAGTGGATTATATGAAATTTATCTCCACCAAAACTTTGGGGCTTTAAACCATTAACTTGACAGGATAAGTTATGCTGGAGTTTGACAGGGACCACCTGTCCTGGTGGGGAAAATGGATCCTTGGGCATAAGCTGTCAGGACTGATCCCTAAAGTGGGCTTTAAACTAGACACAATGGGGGAAGGGGATACCAACAGGATTGCAGTAGGTAAGCCAAGGGTTGGCATCACATTGCCTGGGTGTGTCAATGCTAGTGGGAACATTTACAATGCCCTCTGGAGTACTGAGGTCTCAGAAATATGTCTGAAGTGCTTGTGCACTGATGCAGGCAGTGTGAGAACAAACAGAATGAACTCTAAGTGCTGGTAAGCTTCTGGAGCTACAATACTTTAGGTCTTGGTGAAACTTAGTGGAATGGATGCCAGGACTGGAGAGGTGGGATGGAGGGCTATGGGCTCTTCAGGAGGGATAGGCAGGGCAGGCAAGGTGGAGGTGTCACACTTAAGGGAGAGGTTTGATTACACCATCCTTACTGTTAGCAATGATGTGGTTGAGCTCCTCTGGGCGAGGATTAGGAGGATGGAAAACAAAGGAGATGTTATAGTGGGTGTTAATTACTGATTGTCCAGACAGGATGTAAGTGCTGATGAGATATATTTTAGCCAAGTGGAAACCAAACACATTTTGTGCTGAGACCTGAACAAATGGAAATGTGCCCTCTTTTCCTACATGGTCTCTTTAAAAGGACTTGGTCTTATTTTAAGTGCAATGGTTGTTGTTGCTGCAATATGCAAAGGACTATATGATCACTGTAGGTCCTTTTCAATTGAAACAATCTATTCTATTTCAACTTTTCTGTTGATATTTACCTGAAAATATTTTGCCTGGAGTAGATTATTCCTTACTCCTTCCTTCCAATCCAGTATCCCTCTGACTGTATTTTCCTGTGTTCTTTTAGAGCAATTCAAGTTCATGTCTTTCCTCACTTTTACCTTCCCAGCAATAAAGATGGGCTTCATTGCTCCAAGAGTACATTGTTCCCACTTCTGCTCTCCTAAACACATACATTCTAGGAAAACAACCTCAGAAAATATGCAATTTCCCAGCAAGGAACAAAGGAAAAGCAAGGAACTGAGTGGGGAAATGGAATGAAGACATTGAAAGTTCTCAGAAAAACTTGACTTTAATGATTTGTGTTCACTGTAATAGGCAAGAGAAATAGCTGTGGAAACAGATGGACTGGCTTTGCTCTGTTCTCCACTGTTACAAAGTAGGAGCAACGTGGGTGGTCACAGGTTTGCAGAAGAGAGTTCACAGTGGTTACAGAATTTATCGTTATCTACCAAGATGTAATAGGTCAACCAATCTTTTTCTTATCATTGACTCTGATAAGAGCAGTGGGGTATTTTTTCATTTTCAGTTCTCAGGTACATCAAGAAATGTGTCTACCACATGTATTAGGTCATTACTCTGTTAATTTTATAATGAGGAAACAACAGATCAGGCGGAATAATTTGCTCAGATCTGTTTCTCTTGATTTGCATACCTTGACCAATGCATCTGTTTGGATCCACATTCAATTAGCCAAATTTCTCAAACTGAATATTACTATTAGGTCTCCAAACTTTCAAAAATTTTATGCTGAAAATACACAGTTTGCAACTATTTTTTTTTTATTTCTTATTCTACTATTAAAGTTTTAATTCTGTAACAAAACATTAAAAATAACCCAAATATCACTCACTGAAATGAATGACATTATACTACACAAATGTGAAAATCTGGTTTTAATCATGAGCCATACTTACACTTTGTATCTAAATTTGATGAGTGCTATCACAGAAGACTTATTTCCTTGCCTCATATAAAATTTGATGAATTTGTTCTGATGGAAAACAGCTAGCTTACTATCTTAAACAAATGCTAGTTCTTTATTTCCAGATGCCATGGGAAATTTTACACAATGTTTAAAAATTTATAAAGTATACTTAAAAATTCCAGCAGGTTTTGGAAAGTATTAGACATTCAAAGAGAACACCCAATTTTAAATTTATAAATGAGACAGACTATGACTCTGAAACTGCTTGACATTTCTTTGTCACCCCAACTTCCCTTTGGGGGAGGTGCAAGGTATCACGGCTCTGTCATGGGTCTGAGAACCTTTCCTGAAGTGCTAGGCCTCACGTGTTTGCAGACATATCAGGATTTAAGGTTGGGAACCTGAACTTTCTTTCTGATATGACAGTGTTGCATAAAAATATAATCTCTACTTTTCTTTTTTTTCCCCCCCAGTATCGTTCTTGCTTAGCCTGCCAGCTTTTAAGGCAGAGACAATGAATCAGCTTGGAAAGCATAAAGGAGTAGAAAATTCTTTCCTGAAGTTATCATATTATCTTTTTGGCCACCTGACTCAAAATTCAGACAGCACAATATTTTAAAGCTAGCCCCATTACTACTTCAAGGTAATGTGAGACTATTTTTGACTTTTGGGAGGAGATAAAGTGTGAAGACTCTAAAGACAGCCTTACTTTGACCTTGAGTACACATTTCATTAGTCATGAATTATTTTCTGTTCAGATGCCTTTTCATATCAAAGAAGTATTTGGTAATGCTTCTTCCTCCCTTCTATTCCCTGGGAAAAAAAAGGTTACACTTGTTATTTCTTGCTAACTGCAACTTTAGGGAATAATTTTTTACATGGAAGTAGATTAAAAGTAAACATTTAGTTTCATAGGAGAAGAAAAAACTACTTAAACTCCTCCAAATTCTTGCTTTGATAAACTTTAGCTTTGCCATGAGAAACATGAAACTATGATTGTTTAATTACACCTTACAGGGTGTTACTTCTGCTTTAGTTTGGCTGAAAATACTTCAGTAGTATTCATATTGATTTCCCCACTGTAGAGCAAGGAGAATAGTTCTATAATTATGTTATTTCTTAGTTGGATTTGGGATTTGGGGAGGGGGTTAATTTCTTCTAAATTCAAATTAAGGCAGAATTATATTTCCTTCCTCTGTGCCTAGATGAGCAAAATGTTATATTTAAATGTTATATAAGAGTCTAAGCTGATATCTGTTGTGGCGTAGAAAATGGAAATTAAAGAATGTGAAAAAAAAGTGGCTGTAATAGTTTTGATGGCTTTTAAATAAGTCCTCATTCAAATAACATGATTAGAATCATATAGGATACATGGCTGTCTATGAATGTTCCATATTTTCTGGGAAACATAGTCCCTCATATTTTCTGTCTTTTACCATGAAGACTAAAAAAAGAACATGCAAGGAATATGTGTCAATTCCTTATGAATTACATATATACATATACACACATGTCCATAGCTCAGTGTAGACCGAAAAAATCTGACTGTTTTTCTATTGAAGTCATACATCAAAAAAAATCCTCAAAAAAAACCCCAAAACAGAATTAAAATTGGCACTACAAGTGTTTGCAGATAAAAAGATCTATTGATTCAATACTGTTGTAACTGCACACACAACTTACTGGAAAAGAAATATTCAAAACACTGATGAGGTATATAATGCAATATGAAAGACATATTGGAGTGTGGTATGCTTTTAAGGTACTTAACAAAATCAGATAGATTATTCAGGGCTCAGGTAAAAGTATTAACTATCTTAACAAACGGTTTCTTTAATTTTGATGACTGAGCATGAACAAGATAAATGTGACTAGCTAACTGCCAGGAGAGAAATATGGAGCAGGGGATCTGCTTGTTTGCTTCTTGTATATTCAAACACTATTGCTAGTATTTGTGAAAAAACCATACTGACCTATTACATTTTTTACCAGTGAAAACCACAGAGAAGCATGGGGGTATGAACCCAATTGGAAAATTTTCATTTTGCACCATAAAAGTTAAGAAGAAAAAAAGGCACAGGCTAAAGAATATCTTCTTGGCAAGATTCATCAATGTTTCTGTACTTTGCTCTAGTTTAATTTGAGTATACATGACTTTCTTTTATTTTTAGAACACTAGAGGAGGCTCAGGAGTCAGGATTGTTTCTTTTTTTAACAGAATGAACAAATTAGAAAAGCAACTACTGGATGGTGTACTTAATAGAATATACTCATTGTTTCTTGATGCAACTTTAGGGCCTTCAGCTGAACTACATCAAGATTAATTTTGATCTTAAAGGACTGTGCTTGTATACCTAAAAATTGCTGTGTAATAATTTTCATTTTCATTAAAAAGGCACTCGGCTTTTTCTCTTTCTGTTCCAGAAGCCTTAGGACATGCTTGGCACTGTTTTAGGTTTATTTTAGATTTTTTGGTATTGTTTAGTTTGACACTTTTAGCTATGGCTCTGTATTTTAGATTCTTTTATCACCCTACTTCCTTGCTATGGCTGCTGCTTGTAAATTTTTTCTTAAAAAAAATTTCTTAAATTTTTATTTAGACTGATATACAGTCTTTTTCTTTCTTCTAATTTTTAAATTTCTTATTATTCTGTTTATAGTGTATATGATACAATCTTATTTAAAAAATCACGCAGGGCATTTGAATAAATATATTCTACACAGGCACTAGCTTCTAGATGGTCAGCATTCTGGAAGAGCTTAGCAGAGCTTAATGTCAAAGATTTAATGCTATCTAGGGATCTAAGTGTTAAAGTGATGCATTCTGCTCAAGAGAATCATGACATATTTTCTATTAACAGTTAAATATAGAGTAGATCAATTTTACAACAGAATTAAAGTAAATCTTCATCCTTGTCACTATGACCACAATTTCCACTACCACTGTTTTCCACAAAACATAGAATTTGTCTTAAGCATTTCTACAAATCACAGTAAAACATAAGTTGGAAGGGATCTCCAGAGACCATTCAGCTTCTTTTCACCCAAGGCTTTTGTGAAAATACTCTGATCAGGTTGCTCAGGCCAGTGTCCAGCTGAGTTTAAGTATCTCCAAGAAATTCTACAGATCCTCAAGGCACCTGGTCTACATGATTGAGCACTAAATGAAAATATTTCCCTTGTAACTAGTAAGAATTTTCCCATACTCCAGCTTGTGTCCATTGCTTCTCCTGCCTCCACTGTACACTTCTGAGAACAGTCAGGCTTCATCTTTCTATATTGTCTCATTAGGTAGCTCAATATTTTCTTCTCAAAATCCGCAAGCTGAATTCAGTACTTCGTATTTGATCTCTGAGTGGGGCACACAATCCACTGCTTGAACTGTTGGTTGTCCCATTGCTAATCCAGACAAGCATGTGGATGGTCTTCACTGCTGCAAGGGTGCACTGCTGTCTCCTCCAGTTCAACTGTTTTTTCACACAGAAACCCAGGCCCTGCATTCTGCAAGCTGCATTCCAGCCAGGCAACACTAGGATTGCAGTCCTGCATGAATTTAGTCCATCCAAGGTGCATAAGTCTGTGTTTACCAAAGCTGAACTTCATTCAGTTCTTGTCATCCCCTTTTCCTGTTTGTGTGGTCCCTTGAAGAGTGCCCCCATCCTGCAGCCTTTCTTCATGCCACTGTTGTCCAGAAATGTATGGGAAGCGCCCTCTGTTAACACACAGTTTGTTACAGAGGATTTCCCAGGACATGAGGTGAGGCTGATAAGCCTGTAGTTTTGTAGATCCTCCTACTTTCCAGTCTTCAAGATGGTGATATTGTTTCCCTTTTCAAAATTATCAGCAGCCTAACAAAGACAGCAGCTAATTACTCCAGCAGCCTTGTGTGCATTTTGTCTGTCCCCTTGACCTTGCATTTGTCCATATGAGTTAACTGCATCTTCACTTGATCTTAGAAGTACTGTTGGCAATTTTTTTTCCCACGGACTCTGTTAACAGATCTGAGGATCTAGGAGGCACATGGGAAAACCTAACCAGTGAAAAAAAATGAGATAAGCCAATATTGGGTACCTTGGCTCTCCATTTTATTTGTCACTATCTTTCCATCTCCATTGAGATGTGTCCCATATTTATTTCACCTTCCTTTGGTGCCAGTGTGCTCATAGAAGCCTTTCTGTCTGTATTTCACATCTCTTGCAAGCTCCAGTTTCACGTGAGTGTTGGCTATCCTAGCTCCATCTCTGCATGTTTGGGCAGTCCTTCTGTATTGCTGTCCTATCCCTGCTTCCAGCCTCTGTGTTTTTCCTTTATGTGCTTGTGCTCAATCAGGAGTTCCTTGCTGATCCATGTTGGCCTTCTGCCATGCTTGCTATGATAGTCCTTGAAATACAAGCTCTCACATTGGACCAGATTCTCTGCAATTTTTTTTTTAATTTTAGCTCTTGATATTAGTTCATTTTTTTTTTAATTTAAATTTCAGTTAATTTAATTTAGCTACAGAGTTAGCTACAGGGAAATCAATAGTTACACAACAGTGAAGCAGGAGTAAATCTGGAACAAGTTGTCTTAGCACCACTTATAATTGCATGACACTTCTTATGGCCTCCTGCTTAGCAAAAGAGAACTTTGCCAAACAGCCAATGTTTCAACTTCTGGTGAAAGTTTTGTATATACTTCACTTGTCTGTTTCTAAGAATAAGGCTAAGGAGAGAAAACAAATGCCAAAATCAAAACCCCAAATTTTCCTTAAAAGGCAATCCATGTAAACTTCCTTTTGAAAAGCTTTGCACCACTGTGGTTGTATATATTGGCTTATCAGACATCAGTTTTACTGCTCTCTCCAAAATCCATTCAGATACTGTGAAGTGACAAAAAACAATTGCCTGTGACAGAGTGGTGTGTATATAGTAACTCATAGTTCAGTCTGTCCCTTTCAATGTTAATACCTAGCAAAAGCTAAGCAATCGAGACAAGGAAAAGCTGGAGGGAGGTATGTTTCCAAACATGTGGATACTAGAATCTAGCACATTTCACAGAAGCAAGGTATAGCTACCCAGCATCACCTTCTGCAAAGCAAGGGCCTGTGAACTAACATAGTTCCCTCTGGCTAACTGCCCTGTGGGTGAGATGTGAGCTACCAAATCTAACAATGATGCATCAGGATCCTGTTTCTCACAGGTTCTGCGTGCAAGCTGAACTGGTCATTCTGCAGTGCCTGGTGGATCTCAAGGGAAGCAATTGTTTTCCCCTTTGTGAAGTTGAGGCTCTGGTTAGAATCCCTGCTTTGAAATATAAACATTTCACAGAATTGGAAAGAGTCTTACCTTTATTTAAAAAAAATACAACCAAACAAAACTAAAAAAACAAACTATAAATAAAATCAGCAATGCTGATATTTTTATAAACTTAAATTATATACATGGCAAAATTTATATAATTTAATATTTTTTAATCTTTTAAAGGACAAAAGTCAGCCCAGTCTTTTATGAAACAATATTTTTTGAATATGGTAAAATTTGCTTAATCACCACCAGGAGGATTGGTAACATCCTGTGAAAAAAACAAATCTAAAAAGGCTCATCTAGGTACTGTGCCTTTAAGAGAAGAAACAGTTGTGTATAATATTAATATTAAAATACCTGAAGTATTTCACTGCAGTGTGCTTGAGCCGTGGTTCAGCATAAACACACACAGATGCCTAACTTGAACACATCACGGCTTATTAGCGGCATCAGTGAGGTATTGTTAGACTACTTCACCACGCAGGTGGAGGGTGCAGTTTTGAAGGCTACTGAGCACTGTGAATCTCCCAATGTATCACAATTACAGAAACACCTGTGTTAAATAACTTTGTGCTGATTCCCTATGAAAATGCATGGTGTTCAATAGTCCTTAGAATTAAATGCCTTGCCAACAAGCCACAGGTGTACACCACAGGAGCACATGATAATGTAATTGTGAAGGATGTGATGACAGCTCTCCATCCATAATACCACCTTCCCAAGATGCACTCATGCATCTATTTTATATTTAGGTATTTTCTAACTGTAGCTTCAGAGTCATCTAAGCAAGCAGTACCAATTCCAAAAATAGTACAAACTAGGACAGAAAAAAAACAAAAAAAAGCACCACCAAAAAGACACCTAAAACCCAAAGCTCCCTATGTAATTCAAGTTTAAAACTGATTGAATTGAGTCCAGAAAGCAACAAAATGCAACTACCACCCACTCACCCCCAAAAGACCCCCAGAAGAAAAAAAAAATGTTAATACTTTAAATAGATAGAATAACTTTGATCCTGTAAAAACTGAGGATTTGCCAAAAGCCTTCCTTACAGAAATTGTTACTACAGAAACCACTGACAAGATAAATACTTCAAATCTGTTGAAATCTTTATAGAAATTTTATTAATCCTGTAAGATCTACAGGTTAGTTTAAAAATTCTATGGCCATTGTACATTTCTGTTGCACAAAAAGTGAACTGATTTTTAAATAAATGTATAAGGATTCTGCAGACACTGACTGATGTCAGTCCTATTCTATGAAATTGAATTTGTGCAAGGACTAACTACCACCAAAAAATTAGTGAGGCGTTTCGTGATGTGAAAATTACAGAAACATTTGGGCATTTTGATCAGACATCTGCAAGAATTCTGCAGAAAATAACCAAGCATGGCTAGTAGGGAAGCTTCCTCCAAATTATTTCACAATTGCAAAAAAAAAAAGTATATATTATATATGAAAGTTTCCGATCAGTAAACATCTCAGAAATGTATAGCATCCTAAAAGATTCTATGAAATGATAAAACCATCAGTGGCAATTTGCAAAGCAGTGATCTATCCGTATTCACTAATGAGTACTGCCCTTTGTTTTATTGTTCTTTGTGGAGAACAGGGCCTTAAAGCTCAATCAGGAAGACTTAATTTTCTCATGATTTCAATTAAGAGATCCTGAACTGTCAGAGTGGATGACTGGATGAAAGCAGTCTCTGTAACTCTGTATGACTGGGGAAGAGATGTGAGCTTGGCTAGATGTGAGCTCTAGTACGAGGAAGAGCAAAGCAAGATGGACTAAGTCTCATCTTGCTTCTCTCTGCTTTTAGTGTCACTTTTGGTTTGAATCTTTTCCACAGGCTTAGTCAGATCGTGGCTACACTTACCTGTACAGAAATTTGTGTAGCAGTGGAACAGTACAAAACCTGTTTATTACCTCATGTGTTTTTAATTTGTTTTAATTACAGAAATTGAGAGTAGCCTCATCCCAAGTAGCTACAAATTTGTGACAAGTTCAGTGCAAGATCTTGACATTACAGTTGAAACTTTGCCTTTAATTTCCCTCCTTGTGTCTGCCTATTTTCAGTAACGATGATATTCACTCACCTTTTACCCACAGCCTAATTATTAAAATGTTGAGTAGAAATTCTGTAGAGATAAGAATGAGCAAATCTGTCATCCTCCAATCTGCAAATATGCTAAAAGAATGAATCATAGAATCACAGAAAAAACTTTTTGCATCCACAATAGCCACTGTGTGTCAGCTTAGTGTCATTTAATTACCATAAATATGAGTCAGTAACTTCTTCCATTAACTTGTATCTAATTGTTCATTGAATTTTGGTGCAAACTCTTTCCTCGAAGTGCTGAATACTGAGTAGGGGTGAGATTTTCTGTCACATTACTGCTCTGTAAATGCCTCCCCTTCTGCTTTTCTCTCTCATATATAAAGAACAGTTAGAGACTCCTGTTTAACTGCTCTCTCTCCCTCTCTCTCTCGGGTGGGGAGTGGATGTGTGTCTTGTCAACAATAGAATCCAGAGTGAGCTTTAGAAAGAAGCACCTATTATGTCACAGTCTTTAAGGTACTATGATTTTAACATCTATCAACATGATTGATGATTGATATCAATGCTCAGCAGTGGAAGACTCCAGGGGATTAAACTATGAGACTGAAGCTGAAAATCCATGGTCTCTAGCAAAACTACAATAAAAGTCACTCTCTTTGATGGCTACAGTGGAAGCAGAGAGCACACATTGACCAATGAACCATGCAACTGCCTCCTGATTTCTGTGGATTTGTTTGGAAAATTCAAAACACACAAAATATATTTCCACTTATATTCAGCTCCACAGATGGTTGATTCATCATTTCTCCCCTGAATAAACAAAAATAAATTGTGGTGTAAATGGAGTTAAATCCAGCTGGTCACTGGTCATAAGTGGGGTTCCCCCGGACTCCGTACTGGGGATGGTCCTGTTTATCTTTACTGGTGATCTGGATGATGGGATTGAGTACATCTCCAGTAACAGACAATACTAACTTGGGTGAGAGTGGGAAAGCTATAGAGGACTCTGGCCAGGCTAGATCCCTGGGCTGAGTCCAGTGGGATGAGATTCAATAAGGCCCAGTGCCAAGTCCTGCACTTGCACATGCAATGCTAAAGGCTGGGGGAAGAGTGGCTGGAAAGCCGCCCATTGGAAAAGGAGTTGTTGGCAGGGGATGTTGGTCAACAGGCATGAGCCAACTGTGCCCAGGTGGCCAAGAAGGCCAATGGCATCCTGGCCTTTATCAGCAATAATGTGGTCAACAGGACCAGGGTAGAGATTTATGCCCTGTACTCAACACTGGTGGGGCTGCACCTCAAATCCTGTGACAAGTTTTGGGCTCCTCACTACAAGAAGGTAGTGAGGAGATGCTGGAGCATGTCCAGAGAAGGGCAGTGGAGTGGTGAAGGGTCTGGAGCACAAGTTATGCTTCGAGTGGCTGAGGGAGCTGGGGTTGTTTAGCCTGGAGAAAAGGAGGCTTGGGGGAGACCTTATTGCTCCCTACAACTGCCTGAAAGGAGATTGCAGCCAGGTGAAGGTCAGTCTATTCTCCCAGGTAACAGGTGACAGGAAGAGAGAAAAAGGCCACAAGTTCAGCTAGGGGAGGTTAAGATCTTATGTCAGGAAACATTTCTTCACCGAAAGATGGTCAAGCACTGCAACAGGCTATCAAAGGAAGTAGTGGAGTCACCATCCCTGGAGGTAATTGAAAGACATGTAGATGTGGCTTTCAGGAACATGGTTTATAGGTGGACTTGGCAATGCTGGGTTAATGCTTGGACCTGATGATCTTAAAGGGGTTTTTTTCAAACTAAAGTCTATGGTTCTTTGATTACCTGCTCTTTGCTTTTGCACTGTTGATATTTTCATGTAATACACTATATTTCTCAGCCTAGCTTCTCTTCCTGCTCAATCTTGTAGTCAAACCCTAGTCCTGCTTTTTTAAACAGCAGAGTCTAAGGTAATTCAGTATTATGAATTCCTTTTCAAGTCACAGAAAAGGATAACGCACGTCATGAAGAAACAAATCTTTTCTGATGAGTAAATAGCTTTGATAATATAATTGTCAAGTATGAAAAAATCAGAAGACATAGAATATTTTAACTAAGTAATATTTCATTCTTTGTTTGCATGTTTCTGATCAGTGCTTTCATAAGGTTATAGAATAATAGACCAGAGTTTTTGCCCTGGATCAGATTAAAAACAAGGCCAAATTAAAGACATAAAAAAATCCCACATTTAAATATATCTGTGTTTTAGTCCCACATACTTGAAAGTTCATGGTCAAAAAGGAGACAGCTAAGCACATACCTAAGTCCTTAGGGGATCAGGGAGTCTAAAAATCAATGGCTCTTTGAAGTCAGTGCACTGGCATCAACTTCTACCCATATTTCCTAAAACATAGCATTAAGACATCCTCAAAGAGTGGCAAAGATTTTTAGGGGAATAATATACACCATGCTCTGAAAATTTCAATGGTTACCACCTATCCTGAAAAAAACCTTCCATTGTTTTTGGACCTAGTTAAGATACATTGAAGAATATAACATAGAATCAGGGATACAGATGATATAGAATTCAGTGTATATTTTAAACATATATGAAAACCATATGCTAGGTAAATTATTGAGGTGTTTTAATTTGAGATATATAGAAGATAACAGAATATAACACCTCAGTGGTGATGAGGCAAGTCAGTCTTCAAGAAAATCAATTTATTCAAACAAAGCTGATTTCTTAGTGTTCATAATTTTCAGTTCCATCCATCTATCCAGCCAGCCAGCCAGCCAGCCATTTCTTCACCCACCCATATTTTGTCCCACTTGCTGTGGTAGAGCAGTGGGCACAAAAGTACTATTGAAATGTAAAGGCATTTCCCTTTTTCTCGTGCAGATTAAAAATAAGTAGAAATACGTGGACTCACCTACCAAGGTTTTTAAAGCTTTTTTAAAAATTCTGTTGCACTTCACATCACTATTAAGAAATCATCAATTTAAAGAGTCTTGTGTGTTGCCTCCATCTCTAATAATTTTTATCTGCATTTTTTCTTCATTTAATCAAATGCTGTTTGGTTTCAAAAAGTTTACTGACCATTGTATTCATGGATATTCACAGGCCTCTGCGTATGAGTAAGCACAGTGGATATTAATGAGTCATGTTTAAGATAATTTCTAGGTTAGGTTGGTAAAAGCCTAAAAATTGGTATCTCAGTGGATGCACTTACAGAGACCAAAGGGACAACAGCTGTGCAGCTAGACCTGTAATCATGGTAACAGTTAAAAATTAATTCATTCTGTTTGCATTCTTGAAATTCATTTCATGTCCAGGGGCAACAGGGTTAAATGAGTTTCATAAGATGGCTATATATTGTACTGTTGAATCATTTTAGGAAGAGACTTATCTTAAAGTAGATGGATAGTTTTGGTAATTTCTCCTGTGTATAGAAAGATAAAAGTAACTCAGATTGCACTCTGTAGTTCATTCAACATTATATGAACTGTTTTGATATTTTATTAAATATTAGCTGCATAAAATTAAAGATTGTTGTTTTCACATTTCCATTAATCTAAGGCTACATGCAGCTGTTTCTTGGAGGAAGAAAACATAAACATCACACTGGTGCACAGGCTCTAAATACCTTTATATTGGCAGCATGACCAATTTCTATCACTAATACCCAAAGCAGGGCTTATCATGATCTTCCTTCTTATCTGCTTTCTAAAGAAGTTTATGAATGCTGATATATAAAAAGAAAGCTGCATAAGTACAAGAATGCAGACACACATACTGGAGAATGTTAAACAGAAGATAAAAATGTTAGTTGTTGCATTCTGGATATCTATGTCCAGTTTCTGCTAATGAAAATCAGTGTGATGGTATCCTTTAAGTCTTAGTTGCACAAAAGCATCATATAATATTGATGCTATTGGCAGATTCCCTTTAACAAGAACATCTTGTGCCGATCAGGATGGAGATGTGCATGTAGAACTGTGCAAAAAACTTTTGAACATTACCATTTTCTTCCTGTTCATGAGCACTAATCCAGTGTAAAAATATCTTAAAATGTTAAATCTCAGTGAAGAAAAAAATTTCTGCTGCGTCTACAGGTAGGTCTACATTCTTGTTCTCATAAGAAAATGCTAAGTGCATAAGAAAGATGTTTCTTCTGTAGGAAATTCTCTGCACTTTAACTTACGATGATAACTGTGTTAAGACACAGTGGATGTGTCTTAACACTAAACTATTCTGTTTATAGAGCCTATCAGAGAATGGTTATCAGTGAAGTAGGAAGGCTAGCTGCCTAATTGAGACCCATCCAATTTCCCATCATACCCAACATACCTTGTGTCATCCTCTTTGAACCTCCAAGATTATATGTAAATTTATATCTCAAGCAGGAGCCCAGACATGCAATTTCCCACCCCTCTACTTCCATATCCCTGTACCCTGGTTTTAAAAGGGGAAAGGAAAGTCTGTCCATCAAGACTGAAAGGTAAAAACAATGTGCTCTGACAGCTTTCCACTCTTGATCCTGTAGGAATCAAGGTTCTTGCATGGGCCATGGTACACATCTGGTACTCAGCATAAACTTAATTTTTCTGTAGCTAGGCAACAATGTGCAGATGGTAATGCTTGCTGAAGACAGAACTATCAATGACTGTGGAGTGTTACAGCACCAATTGCACAACATTTGAGCAATTGGAATCACTGTGATACGCTTCTGTTTGCTAATGATGCATCCAAATTTACGTAAACTAGCTCAGTGTGCAGCCCAGCTGCCATTTTGTGATGGCAAGCAGCACAGAACATTACAGGTAGTGACACAGGAGATCTTCCTTTTCCTCTTTTTTTTTTAGTGTAGAAGAAAAATCCTTCAAACTAAACATATACACCAGCCTCTGTGTGTTTGTGTGTGTGTATGTTGTAATTGTTTGCTTTTAAGTCTTGCTGTTTTTCTTTGGGAGCAAATGGCCCCTGGCTGCAAGAACCCAAAGTTAATGGCATTGGGTTCTCTCTTTACCATCCTCCAGGTTAACTTGGGGCCAGTTATCTGTGCATACCAAATTAATTCCTAGGGCATTACAGCTAAACAAGTGGGTTAAATTGTTATGTATGGTAACCTCAAGTTACAGGTCTCTAACATCCATTAACGTTTTTCAGTATATACTGAAAGACAAACAACCCTTGCAGACTGGAAAAAATTCATCAGGTTAAGGGTACAACGCAAGTTTCATGGGAAATTAAATTAGACTAAACACAAGACAGAAGAATGTTTTACTATAAACTAAAGTGTAATAGGAGTAGACAAGCTAATCCACTATCATAGCTAATATTTACAGTGCTAAATCCAATATATAACCAGAGAACCAAAACCCTACTTATTTTGGAAAAATAAGAAGGAATTTATTCTCAATGTTTCTTAGCTTCTGGACATTTCCTTTTCATCATATTTTTAAAAAAGGATGCTGCCTATTATATCCAATAACAACTTCGGAAAACGGTATAGTAGTGAGTGAAAGTCTCAGGATTTTTAAGTCAGTTACAAAATTGTTTGAAAAAGTCAGTGTTTCAAAGACATATCACTTCTGAGGCCTGATGTGACCACTGACAAAGAAAGGATAGACAATTTAATACAAAATTAACAGTAGAAACAGGCAAGACAAAAACAAAATCTGTGAAGAAGGACCAACATGGCAGCTGAATATACTCTTTTGTGAAGAGGGAATAAATACTGAATGGTATTTTTAGGAGCCTGAAAGTTAGCTGAAGAGCCTGGGAAGTGGCAAAAAGAGACAGCAAAAATGTTCTGTGAGAAACATCAAAAAGAGAAGCTAGGAAAAAAAATGCCGTTTGGATTTCTTTTTTATTATTCTCTAATTATTGTTGGCTCTTGAACTTTTTTCTGCTTTAAACAGGTTGGAAGTAGACATTTTCTTTCCAGACATAAGTAGGTTTTTTTTGTAGCTCACACTGTCTTTCCTCTTTTTATTGTTGACAAGAACTAGATAACATTTATCAGCTCTCTGAGAGCCTGATCCAGCAACACTTGAGTCAACAGATGTTTGTCTAGTGACCTCAAAAGGCTGAAGATCAAGCTATGAATGAATGATATGTCTTCCATGCATGTGCCAATAATAACAAACTCATCCCATAACCTGTGAGTGCATCGGATCCGATATCCTCCCCAAAACACAAAGTGAAGTGAAAGAGATGATAAGTACACAGCTGCAGCTGTGACATCTTAATGTATATGTCAGAAGGTAATACATAGTTATTAAAATCTCCCAGCATAAATCACTTGCTATGAAAGGAAATTGAACATCACTGCTTATACTTGCACAAAATACTGTAAATAATAATGTTGACTGTGGGACACATGCCTCCCCATTTTGGAGTGTTAGATTTACCATCTTAGGAGCAAGAAAAAGAAAACATAAACAACAGGTAAATATTTATTAAGTGGAAAACAGCAGACAAGTGCAAAATGCTCTTCCGAGGTAACTGCTGTGTAACGCTGCCAAATTTGAAGGAGACAATTGGGCTAGTTCCCTAAATTGGCAACCCTGTGTTAGTTTGTACGAATGAGTATAAGTTATTTTCTTCATTTTTGCACATGATAATTATATTTCAGATGGAAAAAAACACTGTGCTCTTTTAATTATAAAATATGCCTATAATCAGATAAATAATTGTTATTAATCTTCATTAATACAATACAAATTCTATCCTACTTTGGCTAGAGCTATAATATTTTAATGTTATTTAACTTTTATGTTTAAATTCAAATGCTACTTTTACATATGTAAAGGGTTAGACCATCCACTCTGATGTCATTTGAGAATTATTTCAAAATATTTTCTGATAAAAAAATATCACATTGTGATAAACTGTCTGGGCTTAGATGCAAGTTGTGTGTTAAATTCTTCAAAAATATAATCACCTACATATAGTGCTTAATGATTGTTCAAGATGCTGATAATATTCTTAATAGATATTAAATGTATTGCACACAGTGTCTTTTCAGTGACCAAACATAAGGTTATAAAAGCCTGCTGCATATTTCAGGGATGACAGAGGAGTTTTAGCTAAAGAGGAATAAACTGCTACTGCTGAAGGCCTTAGATCATCATTAACTATTTAATATGCTATCCTGATTTGCACACTAGGATTTAATCTAAAGTTTTGTCTTTAACCTCTTTCTCATATTAAACAATAATGATACAGTCTGAAGTTGATTTGCGAACTTCAATACTGACCACATACCAAATGCTGGGTAACACAGCTGAGAAACTGCTGAATGTATCATGACTGTAATCTTCCTGGATGCTGCACTTTTTTAAAGGTTTCAGAAAGACCTTGAACTGTGAACTTCCTCAACAGGCCCAGGCTGCAGGCAGAGGCACAAGGGTAAACAAGGGTGCATGTGGAGGAGTGAATATCGCTCACTGCTTTCTCTCCGTTAGTATACAGTAGACTGAAATAGTCTTACCCTTTCCCTCTTTATTGTTAACTTTATCCACAGAAGCTTTCTTGCAGGATTCTGTTTAAACAATGTGTCAGGGGACAAACCTGCAGAAATTGTATAAAAAGAAGAAATTGTCAGTAGTGAAATCTAGAGTTCATGAACTAGTCCTGAGTTGTTTTAAAAGTTCACATATAAATTTTAAAACTTTGGCCAGTGAAAAACTGAGGGAGGCAGTGGATCACATAAGGAGATATGACATCACAGATAGTCATCCAAAATATATGTAAGATCTGAAAAAATGAAAGAAAAATAAGATATATTGAAAACAAAATGAACATATGTCTCCATAAGATCATCTAAACATAAACACACATATTTTCAGGCACAAAAGACATTGTTTTGTTAGAACATTCTAGACATTTCACTTCTGCCCCAACCACTTGTGTGTGCAGCAGTCAGATCAAAGCATCAAAATGTCACACACTTCATGCCTGAAGTCTCCAACATGTTTTTCTCTGCTGAGGGTAAACAGGCCAAGGAAGATGATATGCTAGTTAGCTAGAGAAAAAAGAAAAAAGAAAAAAGCTTTCTTTATTCACAGAACCATTGAACTGACACTGCAGTAATTAGAGAAGACAGGACTACAAAGCATATCCTTGGACTGCACCTCCTTACTCAGATTGAGTCCTTGCATGTTAGGAAAGTTTTGTATGAAAGGTCAGAGTTTAACTTGCTTTTTGTTAGTCATTTACTTCAGTCTGCTGTTTATGACTATCTCTCCATGACTGTTTTGGAAACTGAAAATATTATAAGGATTTTCATGACCTTTGTTTTGCTGTATTTTCCCATCACTTTGATGGTAGACAGAGAGAAGTTAGTTATTCTAGAATATTTTTAACCCGAAATAGACATGGCTATTTAGTTTCCATTTTATTCTTAAAATATTACTGAGAAGGAAAACAATGTGAAGAATCATCTACTTTTCAATAAAGGTTAACATAAGAAAATTCAGTCCCTGTACAGCTACTACTGCAGGAACACGGGAATGCATGGGCTCTGAAAAACTTGTATCAAAGAATTTGTATTTTGTTTCCATTTTACCATGCCTGTGACTGCCATCCAGAGGGACCTGGACAGGCTGGAGAGCTGGGCCTGTGCAAACCTCATGAAGTTCAGCAAAGCCAAGTGCAGGGTCCTGCACATGGGTCAGAGCAATCCCAGAACACCCACAGGCTGGGCAGAGAAATGATTGGGAGCAGCCCTGAGGAGAAGGACCTGGGGGTGGTGGCTGATGAAAAACAACGAGGCAGCAGCGTGGGCTCCCAGCCCAGAAAGCCAATGGAACCCTGGGCTGCATCCAAAGGGACATGGCCAGCAGGTCAGAGGAGGTGATTCTCCCCTTCTGCTCTGCTCTGGTGAGATCTCACCTGCAGTGCTCATCCAGCTCTGGGGTTCCCAGCATAAAAGGACATGGAACTGTTTGAGCAAGTCCAGAGGAGAAATATAAAGTTGGTAAGAGGACTTGAGCACTTCCCCTACAAAGACAGGTTGAGATGGGGCTGCTCAACCTGGAGCAACCTTGCAGTATCTGACTAGGACCTACCAGGAAGCTGGAGAAGGATGCTTTGTCAGGAAGTGTAGTGATAGGACAAGGATTAATGGATAGAAATTGAAAGAGAGGAAATTTAGGTTAGATATTGGAAGAAAATCTTTACTGTGTGGGTGGCAAGACACTAGAACAGGTTGCCCACGAGGTTGTGTATTCCCCAGCATTGTCAGTGTTCAAGGCCAGGCTGGGCAATGCCTTGAGCAACGCAGTCTAGTGGGAAATGTCCCCACCCATGGCAGGGGGATTGGGAATAGATGATCATTAAGGTCCTTTCCAACCCTTTTGTTCACACTAGAGATAGATGCCTCTAAGGCTGTGAACTAGAACTTGACTGATTGCTAACATCTTCTGCACAGACTAAAGAACTAAGAAAGGTGTCTAATACTAAAATCAACAGTTGTAAAAACTCACCCAAACAGCCAACATCCTGCTGGAAGAAGTGATTATAACTCCAAGAGTAAGCAGAGTACTTGATCCCTGGTCTTTCATGAAAATAAATGTGTTTACTTTTACCATAGTAAATCATTTGTAATACAGACATGAGTCGAGCTGTGTTGTTGGATGAAGTTTTAGGCTTTTAATGGAAAATAATCCAGTCCAATTTTGAGGCACTAAAGATCCTTAAAGAAATTGAATTTTTCAGTTTTTATCCAACTCCCTAGTTGATAGAATACTATATCTCAAAGCTTCATACATAATCGACAAAAAAATTTCTGTCAAGCTCAATTCCTCAGACTGAATTATCTCTCTCTCAAAAAGAAAAGACAATCCCGATAGATCAGGTTTGAATCATGGCTGGGATAGAGATGTTCTCAACCTCTCTGCCATCTCTAGTAAGCCCAAGGATAAATATAAGACTTCAATGTCCATTGCTTTTATAATACCAAGAATTTTGCTCTATTCTTTAAGAAGGAGTAAATCCCCTTTAAAATAATGATGGAAAATGTGTGGCAAGGCCTTGGGTCTTAAAAGGAGTATTCTAGGGAGTGAAACAGTTTGCATAAACGATAAAAATACTTTTGGTAGTGCAATAACATTACTTAAACTGGAATAAGTCTTCCTGAATCTGAAGGAAACTGGTTCACTCTAGGGTAACCTCAATCACTGGCAAAGGCACAGGGAGAGCTCTGCTCCTGCACAGTTTCTTCTCTATCACAGCCAGTTTAATTCACACAGCGGTATAGGGTCCTTATCTAATGTAAGTCAGCACATTTTATTTTGTATAACCATACTGATATATCAGGACCCAGGAATAGAAAAACCCTAGGGAGCATTGCTTATCACACCTCACAGTTTTCAGTTTAGGGATTGGATATACTCAGTATACCTCTTCTAGATATACATGTGACCACAAACGTTCCTTGTCTCCCAAATCTCTACGAGAAGGTAATAGGAAGATCATTATGTACGTACAAACATATCATCCACTGTCAAACATTATTTTACCAGGATACTAACTTTCTATCTAGTACAGCAGTTTATCATCCCTTGCCCTTAACGCATGATAATTTCAAATCATTTAATATTTTTATCCAAGGGAGAGAAATTACGGAATGATATTTTTAGGATTCAATATAATGAAAAGAAAGTTCAGAATTAATGAGAAGAGGGAAGTGAGATATGGGAAACAACTAAAAGAAGCTATGTAACAAGGTCAAAAAAAACCCCAAAAAATAAAACAAGTTGTAATCCAAGACACAGGAGGACAGTTGTTAATGGGAACATGGCAAAGAGATATCAGAAAAAATGTTTAAAAATATATATATTTAAACCCTTCTTAGGAATAAACTCCTAAAGTAAGAGGCATTGCAGCATCAGGGTAAACTTCAAGAATATTGCAGATGACCATTTTTCCAGATCACTAAAATCATACACATATAGAGGGGACAGAAAGAGAACAAAGAAAACAGAAAGAACAGCAAAGATACCAGGCAGAACAAATGTCAGAAGTAAATGCACAGAAGATAAAATAAAAACCTGAACAACAGTGAAGGTCAAAGAGATAATATATTTCTTTATGGAGAGAAACTTGAGAGAGAAAAAATATTGAGACATAGATCAGCACAAGATTGTAAATTAAAGAAATATTGTATTGTAATGTATTAGTGGAATTTACTGTATTAAAACTGTATTAAAGAAGTAATGCTGTCTCTGTTAGACTAACAAGAAGTAAGAAATATGTAAAAGATTCACCTGATTACAGAATTGACATAGCCAGAAGGTAAGAAACTCAATATGTTTATCATCTATAAAAAGATGTGTTTCTATGTTCAGCTTCAAAAAAACAGAAAAACCCCATGAAAATGATATGATCTTTCAAACTTTTCACTTACATTCTCTATGGGAGTGAAATGTTGTTGCTAGTGGTAAAAGCATAGCCAGAGAATCTGATGGATATCATGGAAATATGATATAATGGAAGCACGGACATACTTCTAATAAATTTATTTCTTAAAATTATATCAAGCACTATTAGCATATCTTAAATTTCATTGCTATTAGTAGAACTGAGGGAAATTTGAGATACAATTTTAAATATTCCATTTTATGACTATAGTCTCAGGTTCTTTCATTGTAGTAGCTCAGCTGAAAGATCACTTAGAGAGGTGGTGATGGCATTAATCTTATTCTACCCCTTGTGGTATGACAGAAGCACTGCCTGGAGAAGTAGAATCAAACTTGGTTTTCAGCTGACTTTGTGTCTGCTCTTTTTTTCTGCTGGCATGAGTTCAATATATAGATAACTTCGAATGTGTGGAGGGGCTTGACATTATAGCTGTAAATGGTGGCACGATGCAAGACCTCTGTGCAGACTCCGTGTGACTACTAGGAGCCATCAGAGGTGAGAAAGCTTTCCCTGCCATTAATGTTGCAGTCATCTAGGAAGAAAATAAACATTGCATTTCTCAGTTCACACCCACTTAACATCACACTGATTTCACGTGCTCTACTGAGGTGGCTACAAATCTTATGCCTTTATTCAAATGGTGAAAATTATCCTTGTTCCTTAGAGTTAAGTAGTTTAAACTTCTTACACTTTATGGGTATTGGTCCCTTCAGGTAGCATTTTTTTTTCAAAGTCTGCATCTGATAAAATTTCCAAAACAGTCTGGTATGGGCTAAATTTAGAGTCACATTTTGTCTAATGGCTAGATATAGCTGTCTTGCCTCTGCTTCTAGGGAGGAACAACTTCTGCTAGTCTGTTCCAAGCACATGGAGAGCACGTGCACAATTTACACAAAGTAATGCACAATTTTCCCTCTTCTTGGAAATTCCTCTAAGAGACAAATCCTTAAGAAAAATATGAAAGAGCAAATAAGAGTTGGAGTGCTCTGATTTCTCCTCTCCATTCCCTAATCCTCCTCAATCTCCTATTCCCAGAAAAGACAGAGGGAACGATTTGTCTATAGACTCCATAAACACTTGTCTGGGGAGAAGCAGCCTGGCTAACCAGGCTGCATCTTTCGAACAATGGCTTATAAGTTTGGATCTCACCTTGGCTTGCATCCATCTGCATTGGAAAGCACATGCATCATGTATCAGCGCACAAAGAACTGTGCAGATATACCTTTCTTTCTCATTGTTTTGTATAAAAATATTCATAACTAAAATGACTACAATATTTTTGAGGCTGAAAAAGAAGCCTTAAAAATTCTAATTTACTGACTTAATTGAGTGTTCCTGAATAATAGATTTACTGGTTGGGTACTGCTAAACCAAAATTGCAAAATTTTTAGTTAATTACTGACAGCAGAATAAACCTTATCCTTCGCTACATGTTCCTGTGACGTTAACATTTCCTTTCAGTTTATTGTCTTATTGTCTATGTGTCTTATTGACATATAGCAACTTCATTGCTGAAGTTAACTTTGTTTAACTTCATCTTGAAGTTAAAATGAAAGAGTTTTCCTAAAGGAATTGAACTGTTGTAATTATAATATCAGGGTCAGATAGTGTAATTACACCTTAGTTTTTAAAAGAGAAAAGTCCATTTCAGTTGTGGTGGATTTCATGTATGTTGGTTTCAGCAGAGAGATTTCAGAGCCTTGAAGTGAGTCAAATCAAAAGTGCAACTGGAATGATAAACAGCAGCTACTCCCTTCTCCTTCATTTAAAGCATCTTTTGCTGACGGGGTTACTGCTGAGAGAAACATTAATTTTCCACTGTTGCTTCAATAAGATGAAGCAAGGTGCTTCCCACAGGCCAAGATATTCTCATCCTTAAGTGCTGCTTGTGTGCTTCTACAGCTTGACACAGTCTTTAAGGAACAGTTGAATATTGAAGATTTATCACATGGAAGTGCTGTTTTTGATCACCTTGATGAAATATTTTATTGGAAAGACTCCAAATGAATAATTACAATTTTCTTTTTGCTCGATTATTGTCAAATTTGTTGTGTTAATTCTACAGTTTACATTATATTTTGACTTCTAATAAAAGTCAAATGCATTAATATACAATGCTGTATAAATACATAGAAAGTTTAAGCATGACACAAATGAAAACTCCTTATGCCTTCAGCAAAAGTGTTTCTGAACTTTTAATAGATTTTCCCAAATCCTGTCTTTTCATTCCAGTTCATAATGAAAATGCATTTTGAAATGTATTTTGAAATGCATTTTGAAATGCTGAACTGGAAGCGATGAAAAGACTGAAAAACAGGAACAGCTAAATGGCTGTACTTCACTGACAGTTACTTTTTGCTGTTTCTGGTTTTCTTCTTGAACATTTATCAGGTGCCTGACCAGTTCTAACAAGCAGTGGCAGGAAGATCTCTAAAGGCTCAGAATTTCATTGGCGTTTCTGTGAGGAACTAAAGTCATAAATTTATTTGTTTCTTCCAAGAGATAAAATTTATCCAAAGAAATATTAAAGATGTAAGCATATTATATGTTTTGGTTCTGTTTGCTCAGTTAGACTATAAGTACTGGAAATACTAGGATATCTTTTGAATACTGGGATATAAAATGATCACATTTTTATTAACTGTTAGAAGATGTTTTTCCTGTTTTATCTAAACCAGTTTTCTTGCTTTTGGTTCTGGTCTGGTTTTTAGGAAACTCAGTAAACTTTTAGTAAACTTAGAAGACTTCTTCACAATGAAATTTAACAAAATTTTAAAGGAAAAGAATGGTAAGTAACATTTAGCCATTTTCCCAGTCTAAATTAGCACAAATTAAACACCAAAACACTAAATTAATACAAGCCTTAATGAGCTCTGACATGTAATCCATACGGCACCTGAAGCTAAAGAAAAGTATAACCGTGTAAATGTACAGAATTTAAGTTTGTTGTCTTGTTCTCTTTTGGCTCCATTTTCAAAAATTCTCAGCCAGAAAGATATCTACAGATGCTTCTTTAGAGACACAGTTACTTTGACCTCCTGAAAATCAAATCCACAATACATCTATGCAAACTTATTGCCCAAAAATGTTGCTGTTAGACACTCAAGGACACGCACGGACATACTTCTAAAGAGAAGGCTAAAAACTGTTTATTAAAACGTTTGCCTCTAAATTTATAGTATTTCTACACAGACTAGGGATTGGAGGAGAAGGTTGACACCTCTCCCATCCTGTTGGTTAAGACAACTGCCCATCAGTTGTTTTTTCACACCAAGAGAAAGTATGTCAACAACTTCATCTTAACATAAACATGTTTTTAATTATAGCATCCGTGTGTGAGAAAGAACTATGAACTATGAAAAACATCAAGTTAAAAAGTGCATCAGAAAAACTGAAAAATCAGGGCAACAAAAAACATGACACAGTGGGGAATTGTACTCCATGTTTGACTCTTCTTTTGTTCGTTCTTTCTTTTTATTTTCTCTCAGTGTTTTATGATATGCTTATATGATACATTTCTGAGGAAAACAAAACCAGCAACCTCAGGATTTCTTCTGACAGGTTAGGACAAGTTTAATAGCTAAAACAAAACACACACATTTGTTCCAGAGTAACTAGGTCTCCAACTCTGCTACAGCAGGACCAACATGGAATACAGGCAGCTCCTGGATGGGATACTCCCTGCCTGCACAGGCTGAGCTCGTGCAAAACCATCGGCTGCTACTTTGTCCCTTCAGATGGAGCTTGAGAAGCAAAGACAGGGTTATCTCCCAAAAGACACAGCTCCTGATAACACAGCCTCGCTCAAAGGAACAAACATATGCATTTTTATGTTGCCCTTTCCTTGGGTTCAGATAAAAAGGCCCCCCCAGTGTTAAAAGTGTCCACAGACTATGATAAATGAAAAAGAGTCAAAAGGAAAAGGGGTTACATTTTAGTAACAGACTCTGGTAAAAACAAGGAAAAAAAAAAAAAATAAAACGAGTGCAGGCCTCCAAAACCTCAATGTGTTTTGTCAGTAAATATAATAATCTGAAATTTGAGGTGCTTATCCAAAGTGCGTTGTCAGTGCCGGTGCTTTTTCACCTTTTTTTGCGTCTTTGTGTGGTGCTGGCGGCGCCGGCGCTGTGCCGGTGCTGCCCGTGCCGGGCCCGGGCGGTGCCAGCGGCTGCAGCGGCCCCAGCGCAGGGCCCGGCTGAGCCCCTCAGGCACGGGCGGGCGGGCGAGAGCCCCGGGGAAAGCCTGGGCAAGGGAGGGCAACACGGGCTGAGCCAGGGGAAGCGAGCGGGAAACAGCGCTGCCAGGTGGGAACAAGAGAAAAGAAAGAGAGGAGAGGTTTCTCAACATCTATTTTAATTGACAGAAAATTAAAATTAGTTTTCCCCAAGTAATATGATCTGGCATATCAGTCAGGTTGCCTGTATCAGACATCCACACTCTTTCTCTGTTTCAGAGTTTCCTAGCAGTTGGATTTACTTCTAAGAGGTTTAGACAAAAAGAAGCATTTACACTATGTATTTAGGCTGCCTAAGTAAAGAAGGAAAGGTTCATCCCTTCAAAGTACAAAAATGAGAGTTGCTTCCATGTCCTGTGACAATTTCATTCGATTTATACTACGTTATGACCTGCTATAGGAATTAAGAATTCCTCAGACGATGTTTTACCAGCTCGAGTACAGCTCACACTGCCCTAGTTTTTGCTGATGTCAATCTATTTCCTTTGCTGATGCGCACGAGGTCATTTAGTTCTGGAAAGATTAAATCCAATGATAATATGCACTAGTCAAAAGGCTGGTAGGGCTGTTAAGTAGGTTTGTATGGCCTGTCGACAGGGATTTGAGGATCCAGTTAAAATTGGGATAAATTTTAGTTTTAATGAATCAGTAACCAGGCACTGTTCATGATTATTAATTATTGATATTACAGCTCCATAGGTCCTAGCTAATAAGAGAGTTTCATTGTGCAGTATAACTACACCTGTCATGAGACACTCCTTCTCCTAAGCCTTACAGTTCAAATGCAAAGAGAGATAAAGGCCAAGAAAAGAGAAAGGAAAAAATCCCCACCACTCAAATATGAAAGTAGTTACAGGAGACCATGCTCCAAGATCAATGGCAGAAGAAGGGACAGAAACTGCATTTTTAAGTCTGAGCCATGTGATGTTCACATTGAGCTGAAATGTCTTTGCCACTTGTGAACACAAGCGGGAACAGAGATCCCTTACTGCCTTAACCATTAGTTGTATTGTGACCCTGAAAACTCAAATGCTTCCCAGCATACTCACAGATTCTTTGGTTCCCACTCCCTCTGCTAATTCCAAGTCATCATGCTGCTGATGGATTTTTCCAGTGAGGAAGTATTATCCTTCACATAAAACAAGATAGGCAAAACAAATATATTGCAGCATAAATGGAAAATAATGCCAGTGCTTCAGCTGCTCCATTTTCTGCCTGTGTCCACCAGCTCTGTAGAGGAAACAAAAACATATGTGTCCTGTATATACTGTCTCTTGGCAGGGACAGCCAGAGATTGGCACAGAGGACAGGAGGTGTATCTGCATATGTCAGATATGCATATTCCTCTTCTTTCCTGGTAGAACCATCTAGCCAGGTCTCAAACAAGGCCAGAATGCACCATTTTATCCCATGGAGGAAACTGTTCTGAAGTTATACACTGAATCTATTGCCTTCTAGAATCAGAGTTTTGCCTCTGACTTCTGTCGAAATTGGATCTGGTGGGGAGAAGGATGACTTAGCAGATAACACAGTGAATAGCTTTTAACCAGATACTTTGCTATTTAATAAAGAGTCTGTGCAATATTTCTAAGTTGACGAGGGCAAACCCTGTTAGGATTGAATTTTTAATTAAAATTGTTACTGCCTCTTTCCCCTTTTGGTGTCAAATAGATCATTTACATATTCAACATAATTTCCCTTAATATCTAAATAAATGTTCCACTTAATGAAAGTATTTAAGAAACTTTTTAATGAAACAGTGAAATATAATATATAGGGCTGAGACTAATTTTCTTGAATTTTAACACACACATGGAACATGTTATGAGCTAAGAAAAATATTTTGAACCTGATGGGCTGTAAATTACAACCCTTGGTGTATATTCATTTTTAATTAATTTTCTTAGTCATCCTCCATAATCGTAATAGCTAGCTGAAAAAAATTGTAGATGCCTCGGGGTGTGCGAGGAGGGGGTTGAGGGGGGATTGTACATTTATATTTCTGAGATAGTTAATAAAAGCTTCATAGCCAACAGTAATAAATAAAACCCCAAATATTTCAGTGGTACACTCAATAAAAAGCCTGTTCAGATTTTACTTTTACGTTAAGCAAATATCTTTTTTTTCCCTCTACGAATACAGTTAGAGATTTATTTTTTCTTAACATCTTAAAATAAATCAGTAAAGAAATATGCATTCTTTGGTTGCATTTCTTGTTAAAAAAGCCTGTGTTTAAGAAATATCACTGCAGTGATTCAAGAGAGAATACATTATCTACCTAAACAAGAACATTAAACTATAAGAAGAGAGGATTAGATGTTTTAAACAATTTACATAGCAAACCACAATTTGGCATAACTCTTTCTGCTCAGAAATTCTACCTCTACCAGAGTCTATTTAAGTTCTGAAGAGGCATACTACATAGCTGCCTGATTTCTGAAGATATCAATAGTTTTTGTTTTTCTTGTGGGGCTTTTTAGCCACCACAGGCTGATGTCATCTTCATCAGACTGAATGTTTTTAATAGAAGTTTTTGTCTAATTGCATTTTACAAATACTGTCTCTTTAGAATTTTAATGTAAGCTATTTTATTATTTATGACAAAAATAGCTTGTGAAGGAATGCAGAGGGTTTTTTTTTTTCCACTAAAGGATGTATAGCATACAAACATTTCTAATAGATAACATTATAAGTTAGTTCCCTGTATAGTATAACTTAATGTGATACATGCCTTCCGGTGATGTTATTTTAGTGATCCAGAACCTTCTAGCTAGAGTTTACAACCTGTACTCTTCACCTAGCTTTTCAGGTTCACTTCACATAAACATGATTCCAGATGAACTGCAGTGCAAATAAGTTCCACTTCATCTTCATTAGTGCAATATCACCAAGGGACCAATTAAATTGACCTCTGTGTGCTAAGACTAAGACCAGAGTTTCCTTTTCCTTTGACTGTAAGATAAAGATGTGAGTAGTCAAGAATCTCACTGCCATAAAAACATATCCTTTGGGCATATATAGAAACTGTATGCATAATAAATTCAGTAACCAAGAACATCCAAGACTAAAAGGAGTCAAATTTTTTGTTGAATATTAATAAGCCTTTGTGTTGTGTAATATGAAAAGTGGGGGGTTTTTTTGTCCTAAACATCTTAAGCAAAGACAACTGTTCAGTTACTCACCCTGGGGTCAGGAGCAAAGGTTTCTCATCTCAACTCCAAGTGCAAATGCCACAACTTCCTGAGCAAAATCTTGTGTCTTTACCTTAAGGGATGTTACCAGCCTGACTTCTGCACAAATGTAACCTTCGTTGGAAGCAATCTGCAGGATAGTTTGGATCCTTATGTTTCTCAACACTCAGTTATGCAAGACTGACTAGTGACAATTTTTAGAGAACAAAACACACTGTGGATGGTATTTACATTCTGAGAATGTTTTCGAAAGGTTAGAGAAATGATCTTGGATGTTACAAACTTCTTTATTGAGTATCCAGGACTACAGAACAAATGTTGAAAGAAAGAATCAGTAAATGACAAGCAGAACAAAAAGCAAACATGGTTTTAGCACATGTAGGTTGTGACATTTATCTGATATCTTCCTTTGAAAAAAATCAAGGACATTGCTTTGATAAGGATTTTCCAGACTAGAAAAATCTATTTAACTTAGAAAGGGAACAAACTAAATGAAAGACAACAATAGCCACATTAAAAATTGGCATATCAAGTTCAAATGCAGTTACAAGTAAACTTTTTGAAGGTTGATGTTAGGTTCTGACTTAAACATTCTCGTTGAGGATCCTGGTACTACATTCAGCCTGATAATTCTGTTGATTATGTAAAGTAGAAGTACTGTCAGCAGAGGAAAAGATCAGAATCTTACTCTAAGGGAAAACAAAAGACCTTGAGGACTGAAACAAGGAAGTGGCATAAGATTTCATAGAAAAGTGCAAGGTCACACATTTGGGGATTAATAACAAGAATTTCCTCCTTCACATGGAAAGTCATTAGTTGGAAATGTCAGAGGAAGATCAAGATCTAGGTGTATTAGTCAATTATAAGATTACTACAAACCATCTTTGTGAAGCAGCCATGAAAATGTCAAAAGCAATCCCAGGATTTTTGAAGCGAGGTATTTCACAAAGAAATATGGAAGTATTAATGTCATTGGAGCAGGCACTCCTAATATATCACCTGTAATGCTGCATATAATACAGGTCCATCATGTTGTAGGAAGATGTATTGAATGTCAGGTATATTTCCACTGAATGTTAAGCCTGAGCTCACTGCTAGCATGCCTACGTAACCACTGCTGTGAAGTCCTCAGTCAGGGGGCACTGACACTAGCTGTGAGGTTGAATTTGTTATTCTCAGAATCCTCCTCCTCTTTTCCTTTTATGGACCTGATCTGATTGAAATGCCATTAACTGCAGTCAATGTTTGGAAAATGCTGCATTAGCACAACCTGGAAGGGGAACAGAGAAGAGCCATACTGATGATCATTGGAGTAGGGGAATTCTCTTGCAAGAGGTGCCTAAAAGATCATGGATCAAATAACCTAGAAAACCTGGTGAAGTGCTATGGTGGGATATATTAATTCAGTTGATTCATTCAATTCATTCAGTTCATCCATTCATTCATTCAAATTAATGAAATTACCGTACTTAGGGCAGAAAACAGAATACATTTCAGTATCAGTGGGGGAGGGAGGCAAACAAATTTTAAATCTGAAAGTGTTCTTTACACAATTTGAGATTTCTGTTTTCAACCCTTTCTTTGCATATGTATTGCCCCCTTTCCCACCCCATGCATACAGCCCTAGAGCACAGACACCAGGCTGCACTGTAATTTTGAATAATTTTTATATTTATAAAGTTTTGAATTGTATGCTTTACTCAAAAGCGTACAGTGAAGTACATGCATGAAGTGTGGCAAGAGCTGCATTTTCCAAATGGAGTTAGCAATATTACACTGCAAAACAGCTGGCATTAAAATGTCACCATTTTAGTGTCTTAGTCAAGTCTGAGGTCTACTCAAACACTCACAAAACAGGTAAATGTAAGTGTAAAATTTGAAACTCATTTTAGATTTTATTTTTGCACATATTATCTCAAGGGAATAACAGCTTCCCCATCAAAGGAATTTGTAGTGTGAAAATATAACATTACATTAACATAAAATGTTTGACTTCTGGAAAATTACCCACAAACCAAAACATTTTTGTCACAACTGGAGAGGTGGATAATGTTTAGTTAAAAGTATGATCTTCACCACAACATAGGCATGGGCTGAATAAAATACTTGGGACTTGTATCAATGTATTTCAGACAGAATTTAAGTGAAATTAATTTTAAAAAATTATTAATGATTTAAAATTATTAAAATTAATATTTACTAACAGCAGCAGCTAAATTAGAATAATTTTAAGCAACTTAAATGAAAGTTACAAGTCTTCAAGTGAGATCCTTGAGAATTGTTCTGCTTTAGTATATTTGTGACACCAACTAGTCTCTCAAGATTTTCTACTTGAATTTGCACAAGACATTTAAAAAAAACCTTGGGTGAACAGTTTCAGAAGCACTTTTTAATTGCCTCTTAAGTCCTCAGCTGGAATTTGGAAGAAACCTCTTCAGGCTTGCTGATAATCCTGAGGGAGGCCAATGCAATAATTGACTCTTACAGGTCCTTATGACTCAACACCTGGAAGTTCCTAGATCTGAAAGTCTAGAGCAACTTTTTGAAAAAGAGAATAGCCATGTTTCCCCTGTTCTTCACTTTAATGAGAATGGACTGGGAAGACAAGATAATGCTGAATTGAAAAATAATGATGTTTTCTATGTGGCCTTTAGACTTCCTGAAGAAAATAATTGTCACTTCCTTTTACAGGCCCCAAACTTCTGTTATTTGGTATGGTTGCTGTCACAGCAAATTGCAGCACAAGATTTTTAAGAAGTAGAAATCCCATCTTTGGTTTGCAGTTTATTCTAATGCTTTATTGACAAAATGCCCAGAAAAACAGGGTTTCATAGAAGTTTAGGGAAGAATAGGATGAAAAAGAAACAAGATCCTCTGAACCAGGAGGGCTCTGCATACTGTTTTACCACGTAGTTCCATTACACTTGGTGCATACTCTTGCAGTTCCTCAAGCTGGATGTATGTGTAGGGCAGAAGTGCACATAAAATAGGAGACTGCCTCACAACTGGCTGGGTGACCTGTCACTGACATTGCTTTTAATAGGCCTCAGGAAAAAAAAAAAAGTGATTATACATGTACGGACAATTTTACTCTTTCCTAGTACAGATATATAATTACCAGAAATCCCTTCCATTAATGACTCACATCAAAGCATGTAGCAATAATATTTTCCATATTCCATTCTTAATTGCTATTTAATAAAATCTCCTCTGATTTTCTTCAGTAAACCATTCTGTGAACCTTCAAACCTCTTCCACTCTTAATACTTCTGCTTTCTCCAGCTGCTGACTTTACTGCTGATATTAAAAGAGACAAAGGTAATAAGCTGTCTAATAGAAGAGTGAAGTTAGATTATTTAAGTTTCTCATTGATTTTTCTTTTTCCTGTTGAAATTCAAGGAATACTAAGAGCTGTAATAAACAGTTTACACTGTAATTAGGTTTAGAATTTGCTATGGGAATATTAGATGAAAGGGGATAAGAATGCTTTCAATAGTTTAGCTTGTTCCATTGTCACACAACAGAAGGTTATCTAGTATCTTTACAAGTTTTCTCCATGCAGACTAGGAGGGTTTTTTACATAACCTCTGCTTCAAACACATTAAAGAATGAAATCAATAAGAAGGTCTCAACTATTTGTGTTTTGAGTATTTTGATAAAATTTATGTAACATCTTAATGTCATCAAATGATAGGCCCTCTCTGAGGTTAAATGATTTTTTTCTTAGGATAGAGACAGCTCTGTTTTAAAATATCTAGTGGTATTTTAAGTGAAAAAAAAATGTGCATAAAGAAATAGCATTCTGATTCTGTTACCTAATCGTACTGCATTCAAAACCTATTTCTGTAGACTCTTATTCTGGTCCATTGTCATTCAATCAACAAAACAATGAAGACTGATAAAATTAGTTTCCTAATTTTTTATTTTAAATCATCCAACCAGACCAGCATGTTTTAATGTATCAAAAGCTTTGAAAAGAAAGCATGAAAAGAAAATCATCAAAGCACAGAGTACCTGCATCAAAGGTACAACAATGAAAGCAAAGCAAAATGAGGATAAAAAAATACAACTAAATCAAACCTCCAAATAGCCAATTAAAAAATGGCTTCTATTTCACAGTTTATTTTAGTTGCAGTTTGACTGTCTTTGTCAAAATTACTGTTGTAATATGAGATGTGCAAAATAAGGAGGATTACATTTTGAAGTGTACTCTTAACAGTTAATTTCACTTGAGCTCAGATAAGCTTCATCTAGCCACTTTGGAAGATTTCTATTAAATGTCATGCATAATTACATAAAACTTGTAGAAATTTATAATTATCATACTTTTGGATGCTTTCAAGATTCTGGAGAATCTCTCAAGCAGTACTAGTCTGATACTCAGCTTTCCTGTTAAGCAGCCAGCTGCCTTGAAATTCAATTTACAGAATGTTTTTCATTCATTTTCCAAGTAATCAGTTTAAACTTGAACAAAAATATTGAACTGACTGTGAAAAAATGTGGCTCTTACATTCCATAATAAAATATGGTAATTTGGCATGGCCTTTTATTTGAGGTTGTTTTTCTTTGATATTATACTGCAGAATTTTGATTTGAGAATGGGTTTCTTGGGTTTATTTTCCTTCTGTAGGATGAAGAAAACAACTGTATCTGATTATTAAGAAAAAAAAATATCATTTTCATAAAAAAAAAATTACCAACACCTTGTTCAATGTCATCATAGTGTTGCATCTCAGTGGCTGTCTTACAAAGCAGCTAGCCCACATTTCTCCTCTGTCCAAAGTGATCAATGGCTAGCTCCTCTGACATGTAATTAATAAGCTGTATGTATTTAAATGGCTGAATCAAAGGTGATAAGCCTACATCTGAAAAAAAGTGCAAGGCTCAATACAGCTGGGCAGAAATACAGTACAGGCTAAAAATACTATTTTTCCTCAAAACAGCTCATCAGGTTCCAATAGATTAGTTAAATGCTAAAGAAATAATATGATAGAGGGTATTATGAAGTCTCAATAAATTAAGAATATCAGAAGCATCCTGAGTCAGTTGAAGTTTTGTTTCAACCTGAGTAAAATGCACCTTGCATTCAACATAAGTGACTATATGCACGCCTGAAGCAGTGATCCCCATCAGTGACAGAATATCTACATTTCTGATGTTTAAGTAAAAAGTAAATCACTAGTTCTGCAGATACACTAAAACCCACTAACAGAATGTCTTTTGGGCGAACAGGGTGAACAGGGTCCCACTTTTGAGAGTCCTTTATTTCTGTGTATACTTTCCATATTTAAACATATTTATATTATGAATAAACTATACTTTTACACTTCTTTTTTAAATGTTGTGCTACACTTACTTGCCATAACCTGCAAGGTGACACAGTATTAGTCTGAGAGAACACACTTACAGCAGGCATTGCATATGGGAGTTCTGTCTTCAGCCTTCCTCTTCCTTCATTTTATCTCTCAGTGATCTGGTATAGACTTTGCAGGTGCCTTGTCTTTATCATCCATTAGGAAGCATGAGAGTGTATACTGCTCCAAATATGCAGATTTCCACATTACCTCATATGCAATGAAAAAGTATTGTATAGGTCAGATCTGGAAGAGAAAACACTGTAAGAGGCACTACCTCCAATTTTTAAGTAGATAATTGCAATGATAAACAGCTTTGTTTCATATGGATAAGTCTTTTAACTTAAGTTTGTCGGAGTTTAGCTCTATTCATCAAAAGCCTTGAATTTTATTAACTAGTGAGAAATTGTATTTCTCTCTATAATTTTTACAATTAAAGCGATCTCAATAACCACACAGCAAGGTCATCAGGGACAAGATTAGAGACAGTTTAGGAGGCTACTGGGAAAAAGATTTCTGTTTCTGTCTCTACCTTACAGGGCTCTATCCTAACTACAAGCCTGGGCTTTCTTCAGTATTCACCCCTTAAAGTCACTGCAGGATGGGGGCTGCACCACAGGCTGCTGAGTGCCTGAAGACAAGGCATATAACCAGGACAGGGACTGAGCTCAGAAAAAGATCAGACATCACTGTCCCTTGTTTGAGAAATTTTGGGCTCTCTGCTGCTGCCACCTAAGATCATCCTAAGTATGTGTCAAAACATTTTGCCATGTTTTCTTTTTTCTGGGTCTACGTGTGCAACACTGTTTAACCAATTCCCCCATGTTTGTTTGCCTTGGTCATTGCCCTGTCAAGGTGCTGGGCAGTGATGCACACAGCAGTGTTCCTTCTGTGCTAAGCATATCAGATTGGATCCCAGGGGGCTGACAACTTCCAAATCCTTAACGTATCAGGTCGGAATCAATTCTGACTTCTGTTTCACCAGAATTCCAACCTTGACTACAGGAATAACATCAAGTGCAAAACCTGATCTTCTGTTTGATTATAATTATTACCATATTATATTACATAAATTATATAGCATTATCTAGCGTATAAAAAAACAGCACAAATGAAAAACACAGTAGAAATGTGTGATGCGGGTGGTCTGAGCTGAGATATCACTATGTCTTTGCTGTCCCAAGGACTCATTGCTCTTCTCCTTTTGCACTCTGATATAAAGTGCAGCCATTCCATGGATTTGTCTTAATATGATGGCAATATGTTGTCCAATTCTTATTATGGAAAGTGCCACATGTAAGGAGTTGTTACACTGGGAGCAATAGCATTCCAGCTAGCAATGTTCTTTTCAGGAGAAAAGTTAGCTATAGAAAATGTTTTATTCTGACTAACAAAAGAATTGTGCCAAGAAGGATCCTAAATGGCCTGCTAGCTCTAGCAGAGAAACAAGAATATCTGAACACCTCCCTGCACACTTTTTTTTTTGCCCCAGCATGTACCACACAACCTAATTATCATAGATTATCACCTTATTTGGAGAGGTATAATACATCAGCAAGCAAATGCAATGTGTTCCACAGCCTGATGTAATGCAGTGATTGGCAGCTTGCCATCACTGTATATCACTCTCCTGTATGACGTTACTATGCATGACTATGAACATACTCTCTGATGTCAGCTACAATGTACAGGGAACTGCAGGTCCCTTTGAACATCTGCTGACAACTAAAATATTGAATCAAAGAACAAAGCACTGACTATTGCGGGTTGGAGGTAGTCACACAAAGCAAATACAAGCTGAATACATCTTGTAATTAGCCCTCCTTTCAATATTCATATGAGGGGGAGGGGAGGGAGTGCAAAGGGAAGATTAATTTAGATTAAAGCTTTTTTTTTTTTTTTTGGTTTTTT
>VYXF01001516.1:14816-37159 GCA_013397295.1 Polioptila caerulea
CCCGCCCGGGCCCGCCCGGCGGCAGCGCAGGCTCCGTGAGGGGCGGCGCGGCCTGGCCGGGGCCGCTCTGGGCGCTTCCGCTCCGCCGCGCCGGCCGGGAGCGTAATCGGAAAAAACAATGCTAGAGAACCCTCCGCATTTCATCGGGAATTGTTCTGGGAGCCAGTTAGCCTCATTGCTAAAAATATGTTTCATTTTGTATTTGGCTTCTGAATAACACTGGCTTGTTTTCAGTCTCTGCTTTTTCCCGTGACTATGAATGCTTCATCACTGACATTCTGGTTTTTTTTAAAGATGTAGAAAAAATGAAATTGGCACCAGAATTCTCTTTGGTCAGCTAAGTAATTTGTGGTCTCTGAATCTCTCTCTCAAATCTTCAATAATTTAAATGTACTTCTGTTGCAAAGATGAACAATACCTATCAAAGGCAACTCAGGCTAATTAACATTGTATACCAAACGGAGGGACTCTGTTAGTCTCTGAAGAAGCTTGAAACAAACGCTGAATTTTTCTAATTGGTAACAGGCAGAGGTACCAAAAATTAGGGGGAAAAATTTCCACTTAATTCAGAGTTGGAGAGATTAGGTACATATGTGGAATCAAGAAACAAAAGTAACACTCCCACTCGGGATATTCCATGTTTCTATAATTCTGTGCTTTGTAGTTCACTACTGTTTGCAGAGGTAGCCAAGTTTCTTGATAACCAATGACACAATTATTTCTTTGGACTTCCAATTTTTTATTCAACACCACAACATTGTAGCACAGTGTTTTATCATGCCACCTTCACATGGAAGTGGAAACATCATTACATTTGTTTTGCTCTGGCCCAAGACAAGCAAGTTTTTATTATAACATCTGTAAATTCTGTGTAATTCTTTCCTTTTGAAAAGCATAGAACTGTTCCTTCCTAAAGTTAAAACGTCATACTTTTAAAAAGCAGTCCCCCAAGAGCTATGGTGCAGAGGTCTAACTCCTCACAGAAACAGAATGATAATTAGTTTCAATAAGCAAAACAATGTGACAGCAAATGGCCTAATATATGGAGTTAACTCAATCCTGCAAATCGTTTCTGGAAATTAGTCCACCTGGGAAAGGACAATAAAATTCCTGATAGATCACTAGAATAAAGACTTCCATGTGCAGCTTCAACTGCAAGTTTGCAGCAGAGAACAAATTCTAACTCTTGGCATCACATATCCAATGGAGCCATTCATCCTCAGGGAATGGCAATGTTTTTAACACTGAAATCTTCCTCTGGCTCCCCAGAGTGATCCCTTCCTCTAGACCCTGCTGGACACCCAGGAGGGCTCGCTGAGATTGTCTGAGACACATCACAGCTCACGTAGGCATCATGTCAGGATCTGGAGAACAGGAGGCAATGCATTTCCAGGGAGCAGGGACAGGGATGGCCCTCCCTTTGCCTTTTTCACACACACTGTGTGAGGGAGGACCTGCTGTCACAGAATGGGCCAAGAAGGACAAATGGGCTAAATGAACCCAGCCACTTGAGAGTGCACAGAAATTTGGCTGGTGGTGAGCAGAGAGAGGCTGGGAACACTGCTTCCACTGTGTCCTGTATCCAAAGCCTCACCAGCAGGAGGGCTTCTAGCTACATATTGAAGATATCAGTGGAGTTTGAGTTTAGCCAGCTGGAATGACTCCACTTTGGTGTCGGGTTCATAGGAACCCCCCAGTCTGTGGGTCTTTTTCAATGTCAGCATTCCACGCTGGGGTCTGTGGGGCTCAGTGTGCTCTACAGCATCCATGCTTCCGTGGTTCCAAGCACTGAGATGGAGTTTGCTTCAAGAGAGCCTCTTTTAAAGAGAGAGATTAGTTGGCACACCTTGTTTTGCTTGCTTTTCCTTTTTCTTTCTGTCTAGCTCTGTTCAGCCCACTAAGATATTTTAATCTCAGACATGTAAATATTCTTTGAACATATGAACGATCATGCTTTAATCTGATTTACTAAGACAAGGCCCATGGAATCACATTGTCCAACCTCCTGCTCTTTCATGTCCTCCTCTTAAATCATTTGTAAATCTGTTTGCAAATCTCAGCCAAGTCTGATAGAGCAAACAGCCTTTTAAAGATATTAAATTCTTACAAGCATTGTAAAAACTGGAAGCTGGATAGATTAAAAGTGGAAACTCAACATTTAGTTACTTTTGTGGCTTACTGGCAAGCTGATCAATACCCTCATAGTGCAGAACCAGTCACAGCACATCATCCAGCAGAAAAGTGGGCAATATGAGAAGGATAAAGTGATAGCATGGCTGGGAGAGCCATGGGATGGTGTGGAGTGACTGCTGGGCAATGGAGTAACCAGAGGTAACTCTCGGGAGAAGCTGCTTTATTTCGTAGGGAAATACCAAAAGCACAGCTGACATCAGAGGAAGGCCAATAGACCAAAATCAGGAGGATATCATGGTTTGAACCTACCTTATTTGTGACATCTGTAAAATCACTGAACTCTTCTATCCTTCAGTTCCTCCATCAAAACATGTGAAGCATTCAGAGCTACTCATGTCATGCAGGTTTTTATTTATGAAAGCAGGTCAGTGTCTCTGATACTAGACAGGGTGGGTGGGGAATGCTACAGCACACACAGAACAAGTTAAAGGTGAAGTACCTTTTCTCTGTCATCTTAACTCAGAAAGAAAAGCAATTGCAGGAGAAGGATTAGGCTTAATATCAACGCAAAATGAGAGCTGGGTCCCAGTAATCCCTGCTGAGTCCAGCCCAGTGCCTCTTTTCCCAAAGGCCCATTTAGAACAACAGTTCGTTTTTTGCAGCTTATCAGAGACACACTTGCTCCACGCTCTCTTCTGGAGGGCTGAAAGCCGCAGGACAGCCCTGACCGTGAGGAGCGCTGGCATTGACCTGCAGCCTTCCTGGGGCCCCGGGGTCAGTAGCTCTTGGACATTTTGCATCTAAAATTTAAACAAAGGCTGATGTTCAGCAGTCTCGAGAGGAGAGACAGAGTTCGGCCTGTCTCCAGCTCCCGAGTGGCTCTGGAGAAGAAGGAGGAGGAGGAGGAGGAGGAGGATGGCTGCCTGCAGGGTGCACTGCTGCCCCGCCGCACCGCGCCCGCCCCGCAGGGCATCCCCTCCGGCAGGAGCTGCTTCTCCAGCTGGGCTGACACGTGTGGGTTTTAGGTACAGCTATAAATAAGCCAAAATACACTGACTGCGGGCACGGCCCTGTTGTGTTTGTGTAAAATTAAATGCTACCCTCGTTAAGCGCCTGCGTTACGGCGCAGCTCTTCAGTCACAGGGGGACAGAGTGAAGCCACTGTTAAAGTTCTCTGGAAAAAGAGCTGCATGAATTATTTCTAAATTAGTTTATGTGTGTGTCCAGTGGACTGTGTGACAGCTCTCAGTTGTTGATCTTGCAGTTTGTCCTGGCTAAATGTGAAGTTCATCGAGGGCTGAGGCAGAGGTCATACTGCCACTTGAAAAGGCATCCTCTGGAGTTTTGAGCCTGTGGAGCTGTTTCACATGAGGCAGAGTATGACTCATGCTAATGAAAAGGGTAAAGAAGATTTTTTTAAAGAAATATATCGCAGTTAAATTAGTTTAGACAGCATGACATCAGAGAGTAATTAAATAGGTTTGTTGGAATTCCGTTTCCAATTCCAGAGTTCAGGTTTGTAAAAGATTTCTGAGCACCTGCAGGTCTCTGTGTGTGAAATATTTTCACTGGAAAGGATTCAAAACTCAAAACTTTAAAAAAACCTTTTAACACAGAGGCAGCATTACGCCATTCTTCCTTCTTGGAAAAAAAAAAAAAAAAAAAAAAAACAACCCTTGGATTTAAACAAGACTCCTTCAAGTTTTCAGTCAGTTTTACAGAAGAAAACGAGGTGGTAAACTTTCTCTTTTCAAGAACAAGTTCTTTATAGCTGCTAACTGAAGTCAGGGGAGATTGTATCTGAGTACATGAGCATTTCCACTATGGGACTGGATACAAGTATTGAACAACGATATTTGAAATGTTTTAATCTCAAACGAAAACCATTTTTGCTAACGTTGGTTTTTAATTTCTTTCATGTTTTCTTCTGCCAAACTGGAGGAACCTTTTCTGATTTTTTCTTTAGTGGCATTCAGAGGAAGACCAGAGGATGAAAATCCTGCATTTTCTCACTTTACTGCTTTGGCATTTGACTTGGCTGTCTCTGGATCTAGTTCCTGGAGCGCTGAGTAATTCTGAAGCAGGCCAGGGTAATCCAGGATCTAAACTAGGTTTTTTGAAAGCAGAAGGAAAGGAGAGGAATCCCTCTGCACAGGCAGGTACACTGAGGACTGCAAGCCATGGATACAGTGCTGGGACCTCAAAGGCCAGGACTAAAAGCAGTGCTGTTCAGGCTGGAGCTCTGCTGGCCAAGAACGATGACTCAAAGAAGGTTCCCTCAAGAACAGCAGCCACGGAGGGCAAGGTAGGACATCTCCCCAGCAGACCTTCTGGAGTAAGGACAGTGACTCCAAAGGTTCAAAATCTTAGCAGCAAGGTGGCTTTGAAAAAAACTGGCACAAGCAGTACTGACACTGATTCTTTCAAAACCAAAAAGACTAAAGAGCCTGTAACCCAGAGGGAAGCTAAGGAAACTTTCCGACATCCCCCGATAACGCCACATGAATACATGCTCTCTTTGTACAGGACTCTCTCAGATGCAGAAAGAAAGGGTGTTAATGGAAGTGTAAAACTGGAGGCTGGACTTGCCAATACAATAACCAGCTTTATAGACAAAGGACAAGGTAAGAAAGGAGCTTGTGTGTGAGTGAGTGTGGACAGAAAGAGATGTCTGAGTGTGCTTATAAATGCAGAGAGTATTGGAAAATAATCATACTTTGGTAAATTCAAATAGCTCTTTTTAATGTTAATTAGATCACACAGCTTTGCTGCAGATTTTGTCCTCCTGCCTTACCTCAGAAAACTCATTTACACACAGGCAGAACTAGATGGTTGTGTGGCAGCCAAAGAAAACATTTAGGAAGTATTTTAAATGCATATTGTTGAAAATCAATCAGTCTTTGCATGCTTAGGTGTTAAAAAACCTTTTGCATTTTTGTCTTATTTTCTTTTTAGCTAGCTGGAAACTAGTTCATGGAAACAGCTAGTGTTAGATTGTACTGTGCCTAAAAGCATGTAATATGCTAAGAACAGAGCTATTCTGTGAAAAAAACCCACAAGTTTCAGTATGAAAGGGCCAGTCTGGTTTGTTCAAGGTAGAATTGTGAGGGACTACACTACAGATCCAGGAGTCATTATCCTGTGAGGTGGATGTATCTGTACTATCTTAAAACTTTCAGGTACCACAGCTCAGCACAGGCTACCAATGAGTAATAACATCCAGGACTCCAGAACTTGCAGCTCAACATTCCCGTTCCAAACACTTTTGGAAATTTGGGCTAGTGTCTGCTTTCACAGGAGAAATAACCAGCCTCCCAACAAATGATATTCACCTCAACACCCTGCTTTGGGAGCCCCATGTTGCTTCCAGTGACATTTGTAAGAGTTTTGTCATGTTCTCAGGGAAGCAACACAGCTGGTGAAGGAATTGTGATGACAAACTTCACCAGGAGTGGATTTGTTTGTCTTTCTCTTCATTAATAGCTTGGCTGCTGGAAGGGAGGATGCACTGCTCACAAGTGCTGCCTCCAGGTTCCCAGCTTGCCACTGGAAGGCACTGTTAATGTCAGGTCACTGGAAGGCTGGCTCAGCCATATCCTCACCAGCTGAAGCAAGAAGATGTAAAGTCAGGATAAAGGGACGAATGTTTTTCTGCCCAGTTTGAGAAATTGTGAATCATGTGGGGTTTAGTTAATTAGGCAATTATCTTTGTGTCTCACAGTTCCTGAGGACGCTGATTTTAAAGGACTAATTCACTGTTGTATCATCTACGGGTACATTTGCTCATGTTTGGAGCCAGCATAAGCCCTGGCCACCACTGAAGCTCTGTTTCAGTAATTTAAGTAGGATATAAGTGGTGAATAGGTCCTGTGAATGCTCAGCCCTGAAAAAGTATTATTTTTCAACTGGCTAATCACAGCTTTGGAGGTAGAAAATACCCACTGGTGAAAGAAATGAGATTTCTATAAGGCAGACTCAGAAACTCATTTCTCTGGTGAGTCCCTGGGTTCTTCTGAGTCCCTGCATGGAGCTGATCCCTTAGACAAAGATTTCTCTTTCTGTTCAGTGGGCTAACTTCAAGGCTTATGAGCAAATTTGAGGAAAACCATTAAGAACTGGATAAGTGATATTGATCTGTGCTTGATATACATTTAAAAATCTGTGTGCTTTTTTTAGATGAGCGAGCACCATCTATAAGAAAACAAAAATATATTTTTGACATCAGTGCATTAGAAAAAGATGGTTTGCTGGGAGCAGAGCTTCGAATATTGAGAAAAAAACCTTCTGATACCTGGAAGTCTCATTCTTCTGGAAAAACTTCCCAAGTGAAATTGTTTAGTTGCTCTACAAACAGACAAACCTCAACACTCTTGGACTCTCGGACTGTCAGTATCACTGATACACCCAAGTGGGAAGTGTTTGACATCTGGAAACTTTTCAGAAACTTTAAAAACTTGGCTAACTTGTGTTTTGAACTGGAAACTTTTGACAGGGGGAGAGCTGTTGATCTCAGGAGTGTGGGATTTAATAGAACAGGAAGACAGGTCAATGAAAAGGCTCTGTTCTTGGTGTTTGGTAGGACGAAAAAAAGAGACTTATTCTTCAATGAAATCAAAGCTAGATCCGGCCAAGATGACAAAACTGTTTATGAGTACTTATTCAACCAGAGGCGGAAGAGAAGAGCTCCTCTAGCAACACGGCAAGGGAAGAGGCCCACCAAGAATCTGAAGGCGAGGTGTAGCAGAAAAGCTCTCCACGTGAATTTTAAGGATATGGGCTGGGATGACTGGATAATAGCCCCTCTGGAGTATGAGGCGTATCACTGCGAAGGGCTCTGTGAATTCCCCCTCCGATCCCACCTGGAGCCCACCAACCACGCAGTGATTCAGACATTAATGAACTCGATGGACCCCGAATCCACCCCCCCGACCTGCTGTGTCCCAACCCGGCTGAGCCCCATCAGCATCCTTTTCATTGACTCTGCAAACAACGTGGTCTACAAGCAGTATGAGGACATGGTGGTGGAATCGTGTGGTTGTAGGTAGCAGAACAGTTGCTCTCGTGAATATGTTATGAAAGGTAACATTGGACATAACTTCTCCTCAAACAAGGTTAACTAGATTTCTTACCCCTGGGGTAAGTATGTTTACAAGGATGTAGCAATAAATCCAGTGTTTCTATATGTCTCTCCAAGGACGTATTTCAGTAGCATTTGGATGCTGTCACACAGCTGGATTTAAGGCCTTGTGCCGCTGGCAACACAGACTGGCTCTAAGTGAAGTCCATAACAGAGAAGATAATACCTCTACACCTTGAGATCTCCTGCTTTCAGCCTCAAGGCAGTGGATAGAGATATCAGTGAGCTGTGGATATGACTTGTTTGTTCTTTGAACATTGTTCTTGAGACTGAATTTCTGTCTGATTCCCATGTGCTTTGTCCATTCATAAATGTGAGAAAAGAGTCCCAGTGTTGAGAAGAATCATGTTCTGGTGTGCCCCCATCTTGGTGTAAATAGTTGCACTGTAATATTTCTTTCTGATTAGCTCTTGAAACTATGCATATATAAAAAGGGGTCATTAAATATAGTATGTTGGTTTAGTTTTAAGTTTTACATGAAGATAGGTGATGCAGGAGGTATTTCCTTCCATGTATGTTTTCCTCCAAGCTACATATCTCTCTTAAGTATCCACCTTTCCATTATTATGTAGCAAAATATATTATTCTGTATAAGGTCCAAGTTGTTCTCAAATGGTCATAGTAAAAGTGTTCAATTATGGCATAAGATGTAATAAATTATTGACACAGTGCTGCATTGTGCCTAGCTGTCCAACTCTGCATAATTATAATACAATTAAGAAATTGCTTCATGCTTTTGTACAATAAATACAAGTGAAAGGGACTTTTCTGTGCAGCAGAATACCGGGGGTATGCAAAACATGTCTGTGTATTTTGCTGCCACAGAGAGAAACTGTGGAAACATTGAAAGAAATATCTGAAAGGAGGGCCTGATTTGATCTGGTGAGGAATGACACTATGACTTGATGTGTTTGGGGCAAAAAGGAGTTATGCAGATGGTTGCAAAAGAGCTTTGGTATCCTTTTATTCCACCCTCCAAGGGCTGTGTGATTGTATATCCCCTTCACCTATTACAAACATGGATTATAAATGGGATTGCCCCTTTATGTTTCCACCCACGAAAGTAGGTACCAAATGTTCAACTACAGACAGATCAGAAAGGTCTTATGAACCATCAGAAATTACTGAAGGAGTTTATCAATAGTACAAAATATAAATGCTAAGGTTTGTTATTGCTTAGACCATCGAGTCATAAGATTTCCTGGCTCTGCACAGCACCACTGGTGTGGATAGAGGCAGGGAGCCGAGTACAGTCCCCAAGGTCCCTCTGCTCAGTACCCCAGTCTGGACATGCTCAAGCTCACACTAGCATCAAACCATCCTGAACTCCTGGTCAATGGCCATAAACAGTGACATAAAGCTCTGCCCTTCCTTCTGCACTCTCTGGGCAGCTCAGCCTTTAACCAGCTTAACATACCTAGATAAGCAGCCTTGCTGCCAGACACCTGGGGAACCCCTGTGCAGGTGACCTTCTCTGTGCCCTCACCTGCAGCTCGGAGATGCAGAGCAGCCCAGCAGGGAGATTGGGTCTATTGGATTTGCTCAGTGCTGCAGGGGCTGACACTGCCAGGTTTTCCTGCCTGAAGGGACTGACATTGCCCGGTTTTCCTGCCTGCAGGAACTGCCTACCTGATGCAAATCCAGGGACCAGAAAGCTGCCCTTGCCCTCGCACTTGCCCTTGCCCGGACAGTGAATCCCGAGCGTGCATGGCAGCAGGCAGGTAGAATGACAACCACTTGAAGCTACTTTGTAACAAGTGTGTGAGAAAATCGGGCACTTTATGGGTCTTTTCGGTGGGTCAGGGCTGCCTGCAGGGATTCTCCATCTCCCTTCCAGACTCGCAGTGTGCGCTTCCCAGGTCCTGCTCTTCCTCATCTGGAAGTGTCCTAGGTGCGGGTGCAGCAGTTTCTGACTAACTGCTTATCACCAGCCAGTCTTTCAAAACTACAAGTCTAAGCTCTACTAAAAGCTGATTTAGATACTGCTGATTTTAACTGCTGCTACAGTAGGAGGGAAAACATTCCCCTGCCAAGTCCAAAGCCAGGAGGGCAGCTCCGGCTTTTTTTCCCCCAATCTGTTGAAGTTGTTATTTTCCTGCTCCTGGCTGTTCTCAGTTGTGTTTGCAGCTTCCTCTAGCACTGGCTCCAGCTATCTCCTGGAGACGTTTGCTAGATGACCATGACAAAGGGTTGTCTCCTTTCTTCCTTAGGCGAGTGCTGCTCCCACTCTCTGGGAATGCTGTTTGCACATTCCCAAGGAAATCTCTGCTCTGACGTATGAGACCCAGCTGTGCCATGCCAGTTATTAACCACAGAGGCACGTTCCTCGATGGCTCAGGGTGATCAGTTTAAAATAGCAAATACTGCCTATTTAAATGCACTTGAAGCAAATCTAAGTTAAGACAAGTTAACTCCTGGGATTAGGACTGCCTGCACAGGGCAGTTTGTTTCAGTACCACCTGGATTCATCAAGTGCCATAACAACAGGAGCACTGGTGTTACACACAAGGCATGATAGTCTGGAAGTCTGAGGAGGAAAATTCCTGTTTGGTTCACACTGCAGAGCTGGTGACCAGCCTGAGAGTCCTAGTGAGGCTCATCACAATAGAAAGTTTCTAAAACCTAGTGGCTATAAACCTCTCTGAGGTTCTTTCTTGCTGTCCTTGTATGACTTTTTCAATGCATGAATAAAGCAAGATAAATGCTCAGGTATTTAAATTTAGTATGTATCAGCCCCTAAAATGGAAAAATATGCCATATTTGCAATTCTATTTACAATTATCCCAAAGCAAACAGTATGATTTGAGGAAAAATTCAAAGAAATACTGACAAACTAAAGTCTTAAAAAACACCCTTTGGTAATCATTCAAAAGCCTACATTCTGCTTGGTGGGAGTTACACCTAGAAAGGAAAACAAAAAATAAAACCACCAGTTGGTCTGTAATGTCAGTTTAAACAAATTTGAAACTACAGACAGTAAAATGCTGGAATCATAATGGATTATTAATGCTTCAAAAATGGGTTTGGCCAAAACAGAAGCAGTTTAGGCCCAAGTGTCCAGGTTAGGAGGTAATATGACATTCAGTTTGCTTGGCTGGTCTCTCAAATGTGGTGACATCCAGAAGGGACAGCCCTGGAACTCCTCAAGTTTGGTTCAGTTCAAAGTGAGGAGTTTATAATGGTGGACATAGGAATAGGGTAGGGTTTTTTCACTTTTAGGTCTTAAATTGAGTATTTTTTGTTTACACTACTAGTTATAAATCAGTATTGTGATGTCCAGAGTGTCCTTTTGCATTTACATTGTGAAATTGTTCGAGAAGTCTGGGAATTGTGATTCAACACTATTTTATTCTGGACTGCTCTACTGACTTTCCCCATGGTATAAATGTGTACCAACCTATAGGTGCTTTATTGGTACATTGTTGGAGGCATTGCAATCCCCTGGAACAAACTTCTTCCTTTTCAAAAATGGTTGCCAATCTTGTCAAGACTTTACATGGCAATCTGCAGTTTCAGTTACCTGGCATGTGAACAGAAGCAGGCATTGAAACTTCCCAGGGTACATACATGGCACGGATGAGCACAAAAGAAAGACCCTGGCAGGGTTCACTCAGTCTTTGTTCCCGTCCAATCCAGGGTTTAGGAATAAGGCACACCCTGGAGTTGACACTCAGCACAGAAATTGGAGAGAAACAGGGAACCTTGACACTGGACAAGGAAGTGGTGGAGCCACCATCCCTGGAAGTGTCCAGCAAAGAAGCAGATGTGACATTTGGTGATGTGGTTTAGTGGAAGTCTTTTCCAACCTGAGCAATTCTGATTCTATGACTGCAGGAGTTTGGCACGACTTTCTTCAGCCAGGTCATTATATAATGTGCAAAGATAGACACCCTAAATTATTGTTACGGCTTTCTTCCCATGGGTGGGTTGGTGTGAGCAACTGGATGGCAGAAACCTGAGCTGTAAAGCAATACAGGTTAAAAGTTTAGCTTTCCACCTTTATGATGGAAGGTTTCACTCTCTCACTGAGAATGCCTCATTTGTATTTACTTTTTAAGGTCATTATCTGTCCCACGAGAGTCTTTGTGAAGGTCCAAATTTCAAATAAACAGTACACTATAAGACAGGTATGTGTGGATAATTTTTTGTTGTATTTGGCTAAAATATGGGTACTAAGCTCAATAGGTAAACATAAAAGTATGCCATTGAAAACAATGCATTCCCATTAGTGTTTGAATATGTGCCTAAACTCCGTGTACACTTTTACATGGTTATGTCATTTCCTGTGTAAAATGGGCTTGTTTATACAGCAGCCATATGAAAGATGCAGGAACCCGCTATGTGGGCTATTTGAAGCTTTCTTTAAGAAACATAAAAACCCCTTGACCCTTGTATAATAAAAGGTGTTAAAAGATACTGCTTTTATAACATCTTAGCCAAGACTAATAAGAATGTACAAAGCAAACAATATTTTTTTTTCACTCCATAGTCCTGGTCAATTGTGTTATTTTATGGATTTACTATTGCTGTTGGGTAGTAAAATGATATTTAAAAATAAAATTGCAAGAGATTTCATTGCTTCTCAACAAGTTCAATAAACAATAATTTTAACTTTTTTTGAAAAATAATAAATACAGAGCAGTAAATGCACTTTGCTGAGTGCTCAGAATAGTCCATTTATTCTGTCATTCTGAGTTCACTGATGTCCCTGTTTTCCTGGTTGTTTTTTCTTCAGAACTAGTTTCAACTTTCTGCAGTGATTTGGGCAGCTGAAGTAATGCAAATGGATTCAGTTTCCCCTGATGTCATTTTGAAGGGCACAGCTGTCAAGAAAAAATGACTTAGTCAACAATAACAGTGATTAATTGGCTGACCCTCTGCTAGGGGACAGAAAATGTTCTTTTCACTGCTTTTTCTCTTAGAATCTCTTTGATATAATATCTCAATATAATATAATATCATACTTTGCCATCCAGGAATCCAGGCTGAGCAGCCTCTGCCCATCATACTGCCAGAGAAATGCCATTGAACTAATGAAATTGAATTAAAATGAAGGTATTGCTTCTGCACATCCAGGTTCCATCTCTTTTTATTAAATGCCATCGATTGTGGCATAAAGTCAGAAATAAGGATTTAACTGAAAAAAACAGAGACATTTCAGTTTGCTCATGCAAATGCCTTTAAAACATTAATCTTTCTCCAGAAATTTTAGAAGAGAAACATAACTCAGGTCCTCCCCATGCTGAGAGAAGGGGATGGATATCTTCCCCTCAGCTCTCTTTTCTGCAAAGGTGAAACAAGGCTCATAAACTTCAGATGGCAAAGAAGTCATTAACTCACAGGGCTAGTGATCAGGTTACAGGAACCCAGCTAGGGAGGATTAAAGGGCTAAAGGCAGTGAGGGGAGAAGCAGGAGGTGCTCTAAAGGAATGTGGCTTGGGAGAGAGGACCTGGGGACAAGTGGCTCTCAGGGGGACACAGACAGGCAGCCCCCACAGCAGGGGCTGAGATGGGGTGAAAGACTGAATAATAAGGTGGAACAAATGCAGGAGGAACTGTAGAGTGGCTGTACCTCCAAGTGTACACGAGCTGGGTGGGTGGCAGGGCTGCCAGGGGAACAGACACAGGTGACAAACACCAGGACAAGAGGACACAGACTCAAGGTGCGCCAGGGAAGGTTCAGGTCGGCCATCAGGAAGAATTTCTTCATGGAAAGAGTTGTCAGACGTTGGCAGGGACTGCCCAGGGAGGTGGTGGAGTCACCATCCCTGGAGGTGTTGAAGAAACAACTGGATGTGACACTCAGTGCTATGGTTTAGTTGGCAAGGTGGTGATCAGTCAAAGGTTGGACTCAGAGGTCTTTTCCAACCTAAATGATTCGGTGATTCTCTCTATGTGCCTGTCAGGGAAAAAAACCCCTTATTCTGAGGGTTTGGTGCAAGTAATTCTTTCTTAGCACTCGCCTGTCCTTCTCATGCTAGTGGCTTCCAGGGCTTTCCTGAGAGCTCTAGCCTACAAGCTGGTAAAGGCTTAGAGCAAGAGCAGGCTGCTGGATCATGGACTCACACAATCATTAAACTTGCAGAAGACCTCCAGGATCATGGAGTCCAGCCCTTAACCCAGCATTGCCAGGTTTACCACTAACCCATGTCCCCAGGTGCCACATCCACACATTTTTTAACACCTTCAGGGATGGTAACTCCACCACTGCCATGGGCAGCCTGTTCAATGACTGACCATCCTTTCCAGGAAAAAATTGACCTCAACATCCAACCTAAATTTCCACTGGCATAACTTGAGGCTGTTTTCTCTTGTCCTGTCACTTGTTACCTGGGTGAAGAGACCAATCCCCACCTGGTTACAATTTCCTTCCCTCCTGACTCTCCTTTTCTCCAGGCTGAACCTGCCCAGCTCTCTCAGCTTCTTCTCATCACACCTGTGCTTCAGACCCTTTCCCAGCTCCGCTGGCCTTCTCAGGACACGCTCCAGCCCCTCAGTGTCTTTCTTGTCTTGAGGGACCCAGAACGAGTCCCAGGATTCAAGGTGCAGCCTCACCAGTGCCCAGCATAGGAGAATGATCCCTGCCCTGGTCCTGCTGGCCACACCTTTGCTGGTACAATACTTCAGAAGCTCAGCAGAGGCAAATGACTTCCGACAGTGGCATTGAACAGACAGAAACAGCAGTAACTTTCCCACAACACTGACTGTGGCCATGTGTGCTGTTGTGGGAGTCCAAACCAACAGAGGTTAGAAACCTGAGTCTGGATGGTGAGATTTATGAGATTTTCAGGTGGATTACAGATGTCATTTCTGGGCCCCAGTCACAAGCAGTCTGTCTTCTCCTAGTTATGTGCAGCCTGGGGTTAAAGGTAGCTCTGGACTTTACAAGGTGCTCAGCCTTGGCATTTTTGTGCTTTTCACAGCAGCTCTTGGCTCCAGCAGCTGATTCAGAGCACTAAAGGAAGCAGCTTCCCCAACAGCAAGAGGGAATAGCCAGGTCCTAGGAAAGTGAGCTGAAGTGTCTATGCTGAGCAGGAGCTGATGAGTGACACCAGGCACAATGTCCTAAATGGGGACAGGCACTGATATTTGAGTCCCTCTGTCCTGTTGGAATTCAGCTGCAGGCACGAGAGGATCATACTGTCCAGGAGAAAAAGGGAGTGGAGAGGCTCCACTGGATCCCTGGGTTGGTTTTTTTTTTTTTGGGGGGGGGAATTAATTGCCAAGGTGATGAGAGCTTGGCCTCAGTTCATTCTCTCTGCTGCACTTTAGCTTGGAGTGGAGGCACCAGGAGAGGGAACTCCCCATGTCTCCCACTGCTACTGGGAAAATCACATTCCTGCCTGTGCCCCGCAGGCATGAAGCTGGACAGATTGCAAATCAGGGCTGAGATAGACACCTACCCCTGCACACCCCCTGGGGAAGAGCTGATCTGACCTCGAGGAAGGACTTAAAGTACCTGTTTCCACATTTATCTGATTCCTTTACTTCCTGGTCAGGGGCAGCCTGGTGGCTCAGGAGCACTGTGAGAACAGCTGCTGGATTAGTCAAGAGACAGGTAAGAAACACTGAGTGTGAGGAAGGTGAGAGGAGAGAAAGAAAGGACTTGAGCAACTGGCAGAAACAAAATAATATTTGATCAATAAGCTCCAGAAAATATAAGATGGAGTCTTTCAGTGGCACAGAAACTTTAAACATTAATTGATTCTTAGGAGTTCCAGAAAAATGATCTGCTCTTTATCTCAAAACACAGTGGGGCTATCTGTCTCTCAAAACATTATATATTTGGTAAGAGAAAAAGCCATAAGAAATAATTCACTTCTTGCAACAGTAATTAAATACTCCCCATGCCAGTAAGATAAGAAAGTGATGAGGAGCATGTGCTGGCATTGTTAGAGTTTTAAAACATTTAACCTGCACCAGTAAGCCTACTGATTTTTAATAAATCTTGGGATTTTTGAGGAAATTCCAGAGGTTTGGGAAAGAGAAAAGGAACTTAATTCAGTACTTTAAAGGGTGACTGTTCTGAACTGGCAATCATAAGCAAATTATGGGGCTATTGATACTGACTGAATCTAATCATATGGTTCAAGGATGGCAATTTCATTTGCAGGTGATAAGGGCAAGAAGAACAATGAGGATCATTTGGCCTGATGAGCTCTGCTTATGCCAGGTAAAAAAATTTACTTCTGAGTGCCTGAAGTGTCAGCTCAGTTTTTACAGGAATCAGGGAAGCAAACACAACTTTAGGAATGACTGAGAGGGAAGTAGAGAACAAATGAGAAGACAATATGCAGCCACTGTACACAACTCTGAAACACTTAGGGATACAAAAGAGCTGAGAAGGGCAGTAAGAAGGAAGCATGGAACAGTATTTCTGGGAGAAAAGTAATGAGACTGGAGCCCTTCAGTGAAAGGTGACTGGGGCAAGAGGGAAAAGTGGTGAGGACTAAGGATGTGAACTGGGACCAAATTTTCTCCCAAACAAGAACCAGAGTGCACCAAATGATAGTGGCTCAGGACAGGCTTCAAGCAAGAAAGACACTGATTCCCTCAGGGTAGCCCAGCTGCAGAACTCCTGAACCCTGGTTGGGATGCTAAATTTTATATATGTTTTTTAAAAAAGAAAGGAAGAAAAAGCCATGAAAAGCTGCTGACCATGAGTCCATGGGACTTTCTGAGCCCCTGGCAGCTGGAAGTTCAAGAGCTCTGCCAAAAAAACCTTGCTGCACATTTATCCTGTCTTTATTTTCTTTGTAGGGATCTGCTGTTCCCTAAAGAAGATGAGCTCTGTGGGATCCATGGTCTAACCTGGCAAAACCATTCTTCCATATGAAGCCCAAAATTTGGAGTGAACTGGTACAATGGGACATCATGGCTCAAACCAGCAGGACTTACCAGGGGTTGGCCCCTGTCCTGTTAGGGGAGCGTGGCTGTCTGTGTGGTGTCTCTTTTCCTATCTATATTTTTTAGAAGCCTATTTTTAGAGTTCCGTGGAGTTACATGAGGCTATGTAATAGCTGGGTATTACATATTTGGAAAGAGAGATCCAGGATTGATTTAAAGACTGAAAGTTTTCAAAAGCTCACCACACTCAGCTCTAAGCTAATTCTGGGAATATTAGCACTTCATTTTTTAATAAGCAGCTATTTCTACTTACTGTCCAGTTTCCACTTTGAATTACTGAATTGGCTTCTTTGTCTGCTGTATGAAAAAACTTACTCCCATGGGCATTATTCTACCTGTGCAGACTGTGATGAATGTTTTTCTCTTATTTTCTGTGGAAGAGGTCAATTGACTTTGTTCTGCTTTTGCTGTGCACCTTCGTTACCAGATTTTTTTCTTTTCGGTTTTTTCCCTTTAGGCTCTCACTTCTCCAAATACTTTTAGTATGTAAACACCAGAACTCATTTAATGTTGCAGTAACAGTCTCATCAATGCCACAGAGGCACTACTAACTTTCTACTTTTACTGGATTTTGACCTTTACAGTCTGGGGATCAGCTTTCCCTCTCAGCTCCAGCATCACATTAGGAGTTAAGAATTAGCTTTCTATTATGACCAACCCAGCTTTTCCATAATCACTGGTTTCTAATGAAAAGCTTTCCATTTTATAAGTTCTTGCCTCAGAGTTGAAAATCCTTGTTTACAGCTGAGTTAAAAACCAGTTCAGTGCCACTAAAAAGTCTCTGCTTGACTTGATTTATGTAATTCCTGTTATTAATTATGAAGTAAAAGTTACTTTGCTTTTTAGGGTGAGGTGTTGGGACAAGAGAAGGTGCGACCTCATGAGCCCTGTCAGTGCCAGGCTCCAGACCAGAGCTCAAGGTCCCAGGCTGGAGGGGTGGCCACCATCCCATGCCTCCAGGAGGAGCAAGCTCCTCAACAAGTCACAGAAGAAGGATGCTGGCAGCAATCTGTACTTCTGGAATGGTGAGGTGCTAGGCTTCAAGACCTGGGCAGGGGACTGACAAAACCCTCTGAAGTTCACATATATTCACACACATTCCCTTTGTCCCAAGACATTCTCCAGACATCCCAAGGATATGAAAATCAAGATGTGCTCTCTTTGGCATGGATTTAAAGTCTGCTTGAAAGCTGCTCTGGACCAGATGCCTGATTCCTACACATTTTGTCCTGCTGTCAGCCCTGGGAAGCACACGCTCTCAGGCTGCTGGAGGAGGTTTGCACCTCTTGCTGTGAGTCCGTAGGGCACCTCTGTAACCTGTTTGTAACCTGCTCATAACTCTGCTTATTCCTGGCAGACAGCACGTGCCATGCTGGAGTTCTCACCAGTGCCATGTCTCCCAGCACAATGCCAGGAGGAGGAGGAGGTGGTTTAAATTCTGGATGCTGGATGGTTGTTTTCAACATTTGCTCCCCGGGCCCAGGAGGAGCTGATCGGGCACCCCAAGGGCTCCTGGACTGCTCTGGCTCACCAGCCTCCAAGAAGCTGTAGGAGAGCACTGCTGGACACAGCTCCTATGAGGCTGGGCCTTTTCCTTGTATTTCTGAGATACAGGCAGTACACTGGCACTGCACAAGCCATCCTGTAGCTCAGTCCCTCAAGGTTCTTTGGAATAGCAGGAGCCTCCCTCTGCCACTGCTTCCCCCAATTCACAGCGTGGGGCTCTTGTTGAGAGCCATGTGAAGGAAGGGAATAAGGAATGACTGCTGGAAGGTGGTGGGGTGAAGCATGGTGGGGAATTCCTCAGTTAGGATTGCTCAGTGTTTGCTAGGAAGGACTGACAGTGTGTCTCTTGTAGATTATCCCAGATAGCCAGACCTTGCCCCATATTGTATGGTTTTCATCACAGACATAAAAGTACTTGGTATAAAACAGAAGGTCAGGAAGGTTTAAGACATGGTATATGAGAAAACATTTTCCAGATTTCAGCTTCCTCCAAGGTAATATGCAAGTGTAATTAAAACAGAACCTGGAAATATAGAGTACAGTACCCTATTGAAAGTGTGTTGTATGAGCTGAACTCCCTTCATTGATAGTTTTCCAAAACACACAGCTGCAATAATCTTTATCCAGGAGAAGGGAATAAATTAAGTCTGAACACCTCTGCATATAGTACAGTACAGTGTATAGCCCTGCACCCCATATAACCTCGGAGAGGTAATGGAAAGCTGAAGGAGGTGCAAGTGGAAAACCTCTCTGACCAGCAAAGACTTTCTTCTTCTGAAAGCAGACAGATGGGAAGAAAATCTCATGAAACACAGGCAGCTTAAGTACTAGGATGTCTCGTTTCTGCTCAAGTCGTTGAGACTCTGCAGTGGCAGGGTGCCAAAGCACACTCCAGATTTGACAGGTGGGGAGGGGAATGTCCTGGGCTTGCCCGGCAAACAGGGAGTATTGATGGCCAGCAAATGTGAACAAATAGAAGTTTATCATATTTAACAGTAGCAGCAGCCACTAGGATATAGCCTGGAAAGGGTAACCAGGTCCTACTCCTACTCCCCCTGAACAGTTCAGCCATGGAGTTCAGGTTGTGCTTGCCAGGCTTCACCAAACTCAGTGAGGTGCAGCACTGAGCAGCCTGTTCTGCTTCACGTCTGCTTTTCCTCCTGCAGCACTGGTGCAGAAGAGGGGTAACTCCCTGCTGGAGACCAGAGCAAAGACTGCTTTGCACCTCTAGCCAAGGAATTCCAGATCAGGGAATTGATTTCCATACTTGCCAAACCTTTCAAGGTCCAGAATGAATTGTAAGGTTTGTATTTTTATTGAAAAATACATTTTAATTTCATATTTTTAAATAGCATTTTTCCTGGGAAATGGCAGTAGAAAAATGTATGCACACTGACACCCTAAACTGAGTCTTATGGGGAGGACTAAGCACCTTTATGTTACTAAAATATAATTTTCTTCCATTAAAAGTCCTTTTTCAGCTTGTAATGTATTCCTAAGGGTGGACTTGGCCTCCAAGTGTTCAGATTTACTCCATACGAAAAGGAGAAAAATTTTGCAAGAGCGAAGTTTGACAAATTTGTTTAAGAACTACCAGTCCAAGCTTAGAAATGCCCTTTTCCTTCAGCGACAGCCGGAGGCAGGAATCCAGTGGGGCTGGGTTTCCCCGTGCGGTCAGATGGCCCCTCACCACACTGCTGGAACTCAGAGTTCTGCTAAGAGCAGTGCAGACACATCCAGGAAAGCTCTGGAAGAAGTCAATCCACATATACCAGTGCTCCAAGGTATATGTTATCACTGATCTGCACTTCCAGTCCTAAAGGAGTGCATGAGACAGGATGCAGTGCCAGATCCACGCTGGCTCCAGTGGGTCGTACAAAGCCCTTTCAGAACCTGGAGCACTGGGAAAGACACTCACGGAGCTGTGGGAGCCAGCTGGCACTTCTGCACTATTGGCACAGAACCAGAATTAATAAGACCTGCTGGACTTGAACTGAGTTTTTTCTATTAGGTTTCTCTTTATCATGATCTCCAGAGTGTCCTGGAATACCCATATGGACTATTTTCCCTTTTGTTTGCTAGAATGTCCCAGCCCTGCTTGTCCTAGGTTGTATGGACAGATCCTCTTTCCTCACATGACCATGAGATTCCTTTGACTTTGCTTCTGCAGAAGCAGGAGCAGGTGGTTAAGAAGGAAAATCAATACAATTTTAATCTTTACTTAGACAGGAATTTGAGAATGAGCAGAGGAAAGATCAAAGTTGAAAGATTTGTACTTTTGCCCTGGTCTATAGCTCTGTTTGTTTTTCAGAAGGAGGGAGCTTCCCCCAGCAAATATTGGGCTAACAATTGCCTTATCAAATTGATTTTGAGTCTTCATGTGCTCAAGAAGAGAAGAATACAAGATGCTATTACGGAACTTTATTTCAAAATGGTCAGTTAACTTGCATATTTAACATTTTAAAATATAAAAGCACAGGCTTGCATAAAAATGATCAGTGTGCTTTTCTGTGTGAAAACAGGAAAAGCAGGTGCTATGACAACATTCAAAAGAAAATTACGTGCTGATGGTAATGAGGAGGACAGGAAGATCAAATATTTAAATGTCTTTGTTTAAAAGTTATTTATAATTCCTTGTTAATTAGGACAAAAGGAAAGAGAGTTGTAGTAATGACCCCTGAACCATCCTGGATGAAGTTAAAGAGAAGACAGGATTGAGGCCAAATCAGGAGGCCCATTAAATGTAATGTATTAATAAATGAATTATTATTATAAATAATAAAAAATCTATAATTCATCATATGTATTAAACATCATCATACCCTTTCTGATCCTTCTTTCCTGTTCAGCCACATGAGCACGTGAGGCCATTGTTGATGTTCCCCAACATGTTTCAGAAAACATGTGACAGCAAGTTTCTCAGCCTCTTTAGTGGCCTCAGGTAACAATCTCCCAGGAAAACAAGAATCTTCCACGTGGAAGATTCATTATCTCAGATGTAAAACCCACTCAGCTGTGCAGCTGCCCACTGAGCAGAGCTGAGTGGAGGAGCTTGAGGACAGCAAAAATGTATGTAAAGGGGAATAAATTGCCAGTGCTCTGACTGAGGGAATCTCTTCAGAACTGAAACTAAAATTGAAACTCAGGTCTGGAGCCAGCTCTTCTGGCTTCATGTCCCATCAGAGGCTCTGCTGTTCTGTTCCCTCTGGGAGCTGTGTTCAGGCAGACTGACAGGGAAAGGGCTTGGTGCTACATGGAGTGACAGGCAGAGGAATCTTAGGTGGGACAGTAACTCTCTCCAGCTGAAGTGTGTCAGAATCTTTCTTTGCATCATTAGGTAGGACTAACACAAACCCAGGTAAATGCCAATATTTATCAGACACAGCTCCGAGGTGGAAAGTGTCCACTGTGGTGGGCAGACCATGTCACATCACTGAGAGACACTGCTGCTGGCAAGAGACACTTTAGGCCCTCTTAAGCATCATCATTTTTAATGGCTGTAACTCATTAATGGCAAAGAGGGTTCAGAATAGTGTAATCACTCCTCTCCATTGCCTTCCCACAAAAAATTTTCTGTTAACAATGCTGTTTAATATTGGTTTGAGTGTAATGCACGAAGGGCAGCTAAGCAAATAGAAAGCAACAAAACCAGCTTTAACCTTCCTGCCTGGAATTTGCCGCAGGCACAAGAACAAAATGAAATGTAGCATTTCCCCAACAGAGATGCCACAGTTCTCTGCATTGTTCAACATCCTGCCTCGTGTCAGAACAACTTGTTCACTAAACACCTTGTCAGACACAGTTAAAACCCTTTCAACAGATAGCTGTGGGGAGTCAGAACATCTTGGGAAAGACCGGCTGCAAGCACAGGGATCTGGGATGCCTGTGGATAGGAAGTCCAGACAGGTGATTCCATTGGCCCCCTGAGGCCTGATATTTAAGAACATATGAAAGATTTCTAAAGACTACTGTGAAGTTTCAGGGCCATTAAAGTAGCTGCTACTGCCCTCTTGAGAAGCTGACATCCCAGTTAACGTGCTGGGAAAGAGAGGAGGAGAATATTATAGTTCCCTAAGCCCTCTAAGCCAGCGCTGCTGCCGGCAGCACAGCCTTGCTCCCGGCCCCAGCTGCTGCCACTCACATCTGCACCAGCTCTGGCATTTGTGAGGTGATGTGGATGTGATCCAGATTCAGTCTAGCCTGGCAAAACAAGCCAGCTCGCTTCACCCCATTGGGTCACTGCTCAGGCTCACTCTGTGACCTCGTGAAAGCTGGTGCCAGCAGCAGCCGGGAGCAGGGACCGTGACAGGGACAGGTGGGATGGCTCCCGGCAGCAAGCGGGGGGACTCAGGGGCAAGGACGGTGTTCTCCTGGTACTATCCCAGTGCTGACACGTGTGCAGGCTCACACTGAGGCTTGGGGCAGCCCGGAGGGCCTGACCAACCTCAGCCACGGGAGCTACGGCTGCTTCCATGCTGCTCTCCCTGCTGCCCCGGGTCAGAGCCGCCGTTCCCCAGGACATGGCTGACAGCAGCAGGCAGGCACAGATCTGCCACCTCTGCCTCTTCCAAACTGTTCTGAATAAAATCTCATCATTTCCTCATGGTAATGTTATCTGTTTTAATGGTAAAAGTTAAAGTTCACAATTTCTGTAATGTGT
>VYXF01001516.1:37209-115821 GCA_013397295.1 Polioptila caerulea
AAAACCTCAAATTAAAAGGAGATACCCCTAGAACAACGAGCCCGAGCCAAAGTTTGCAAAACCAACCGCAGGACTGTGTTAAGGCGGAGCTGTCTCTCCATCAAACTTTTAAAAAATCTGCCCTGACCAAAGTAAACCTTGTGACATGAAAGACATGACACCCCTGGACTTTGAGCCGATCCAGCGTCTTCCTGAGGACTCCCATGAGGATGGAAGTCCCGGCTCTGCCTGAGGGCAAAGCTGCCTGCACTCCTCCTCCTCTGCGTCGTTGGAGGGAGCAGTGCTGGTGTGCGTGACCCCCAAGCCCCCACCCCAGAGCTGATTTCTTAATAAAGGCCAGACAAAAAGGAGCCTGGGCTCCTGGCCCCATTTATCTCAAAACCAAACCCCAGGACAGACCTGGAGCCTCCCGCGCTGTTGCAAAAATGTGGAATATGTCAAGATTATCTTAAGTCAGGATGTTCTTTGGTGTAAGGTCTTTGTATACTTTGAAGCCTAATAATCAGGAAAGGAGACCCCATCAGTGGAACTGGGAGCAGGAGCATCCCCTACCCATGGATATCCTGTAACTAACACGCTTTAAGGACACAATAAATCAAGATGCTGATGTATGTCTATATCTACATTGCAAACCTGGCAAAATACTCAAGGTCCATGTAACGCACAGGTGAACTATGTTCATTGCAATACCTACATCATGCCTACAGGTCAAAAAGGGATGTAACCCTGGGTTCATATACATAACTGTACTTACCCAGTACATAACTGGGTTATGTAACTGTATAGAAACTACTAACCAATCCTAATACAGGGGCTGCACTTGGGAAGTCACTAACTCTGAATTTCTGTGTCTAAAAAATGCTTTGCAAAGTCTGCTAGGGCATGCTGGATTTGTTGAATATCACTGAGCACCCAGGCTTGCACAAGTCTGAAATAAATAATCTTACTGATCTTAGTTTCCATTGGGCAGATGATCATATGCAGCACCAAGAGCAGGACTAGGTGCTTCCTTTCTCAAGGAAAGGTGGTGCCATTTACACGCAGATCCCAGTTTGGCATCAGGAGCTCAGCTCCAAGGTTGAACACATCCAGGAATTGCTACAACACAACAAGTTCCAAGAAAGAAAGGTCTTGCTGGCCTTTACCTCCTGTTGAGCAGCCCATTCTCTGTGCCTGGAACACTGGGGCTACTTGCTTTCCTTCCTGTGGAAAAGCAGTCATTTCTATTCAGAAGCCCATCACCAAAATTTATGATACCATCACCAATACCAAACATGAGCACATTCACGTCCAAGGGTTAGTCACACACAAAAGGTGCCAGGACAGAACAGTCATGCTGGCCTTTACCACCACCAGGCAGATGATCAGCTGCAGCACCAACAGGAGGAACAGGCGTTTCCCTTGCCAAAGAAAGGTGCTTTGATTCACTTTCTGGGCCCAACCTCTGCAATTTGGTTGCAAAATTTGCCCCAAAACTGAATACATCCAGGGATTGCTGCCATACAAGATGTGAGAGATCAGAAAGCTATTGCTAGGCTTTACTCTTGAGAAATAAATCTGGTCCAGGTAACTCAGCCTGCAAACTGCAGACTGAGGTGCAGACTGAAATGCAGATTGAGCTCTGGGTAGGAGCCGTGAGCTGCCAATCTCTGGTTAACAAGGGGCACACAGACAGGTCCAGGTGATGACACTCAGAAACACAGCCGCAGTCGGGGAAGTGGATGGACAAGGAGAGAGGGACAGGAGCCAAAGACTCAGGAGGAAGAGCTGAGACTTTGCTGTGCTTGGACTGTGAAGGTGTAACAGCCCAGGGGTGCAAGGTCCCTCCCTGGAGGCACCAGCTCGAGCCGTTTCTGTGCTCCTGCGCTGTGAATAAATTGTTTTGTGGAACGAGACATGTGAGACTCTGCTGTGGGAAACCTGCCCTGAGTGTGTGAGAGTGGGGAATGCAGGGACACTCTTCGGCTCATTTGAGCCCCCCATTGTGGAGGGCCTTCAGGTTCCAGCCTTTGGCAGTGTGACTGCCAGGGCGCGACAAAAGGGTCAGAATGGGAAGCTCCCTTGACATTTACCTCCTATGGGCAGCCTATACCCTGCGCTTTAAATACTGGGGAAAGGCGCTCTCCTTCTCACGGAGACACAATTTCGTGATTACTCTCTCGAGCGTGCCATTATCGGCTTTTGGCACGCCAGGGAAAGCTCCCGAGGCTGCGGCCGCCATCCCGCCCGGCTTCCCGCGGAAGGGGCAGGGCCCCGCCGGCGGAAGCGGCGCCGGGGACCGATGGCGGCGCTGACGCGGGCCCTGGTGAGTGAAGGGAGGAGGGAGGGCAGGAAGGAGGGCAGAGAGCGCTGGCGCTTAGGGGGCGAGCGGCGTGTGGAGCCGGGGCCGTGCCCGCGCCGCCTCTGTGGCAGCCTCCGCCCGCAGCCCTGCCGGTGTCAGCGGGGGCTGCTCCCGCTGCCCGCCCTGTGGCCTCGCACCCCATGTCTGCCGAAGCAGCGGGGCGAGCGTTTCGCGGAGTTGGTGTTTGCAGAAGGGTCGGTGAGGGGTTGGAGCGTGTTTAGGGATGGGAACGGAGCTGGGGAAGGGGCTGGAGCACCAGCAGCGACTGAGGGAGCTGGGAAAGGGGCTCAGCCTGGAGAAAAGGAGGCTCAGGGGAGACCTTCTGGTTCTGCACAACTCCCTGACAGGAAGGTGCAGACACGTGGGGTTCGGGCTCTGCTCCCAGGGAACAAGGGGCGGGATGAGAGGAAACAGCTTCAAACTGTGCCAGAGGAGGTTCAGCTTGGACATCAGGAGGAATTTCTTCACTGAAAGGGTGGTCAGGCATTGGAAGGGGCTGCCTAGGTGGGTGTTGGGGTCCCCATCTCTGGAGGTATTTGAGGGACTCAGTGCCATGGTCTAGTTGACATGGTGGTGTTGGGATCATTGGTTGAACTCGATGATCTCAGAGGTCTTTTCCAACCTGATTGATCCTGTGATTCTGTTGTGTAAGAGTGTGGGCTCCTGGTGGGGATGGAGACACGTGTCTGCCCGTGGCACTCCTCTGCTGGGCTCGGTGTGTGCCCTGGGGGATGAGCATTGCCCTTGTGGGACCTTCCCCTCTCACTCTGGAGCTTGAAAAGCTTGAAAGCAAGGATAGTGTAAAGATACCAATTCCTGTGTTACTGGTCAGGCACTGGCACTACCACAGTTACCATCCCTTGAAGTGTGCAAACACAATGTGGATGTGGCGCTTGGTGACATGGTTTGGTAATGAACCCAGCAGTGCTGGGTTAATGGTTGGACTTGATCATCTTAGAGGGCTTTTCCAGCCCTAGTGGTTCTGTGGTTCAGATTGGAAGTGTTTGAATTCCCGTGAAAGTGTGTGTTTCTGATGACTCCACTCCTTTCTTCTTTGCCATTCATTTGTGTGCATTTTTTCTCTTAGCCTTTGAAGCATCTGCAGCAGAGTTCCCCTTTTTTAGCATATTGTCTAGAAGACAGAATTTTGTACTTGGGTATGATTTTATATCACCACACAGAGTGGCCAGTGCTGCTAAGCGGGGGCAGATTTTCCAGGAACAGGAAAGGCCTTTGGTATGGGAACAATATCCACTTGGGAGATTGGTTCCCCAGGTACTCTGAGCTGATGGCTCAGGGTGTGGTTTCCCCAAGCATGATGTGCCCTGCCTTTTCCAGTCTCACGATGGAAGCAGCCAAGCACAAACCTGCCCGAGAGCAGCTGAAATGCAGCGACCTTGAGTTCCTGCTTTCTCCTCCCGCCCCTGCCCTTTCTCTGTGCTTAGTCCTTGACCTGTTGCCTGCCTTTTTCTTGGCCCCCGTCACCCAAGTGCTGGAGCAGCAGAACAGTGACAAGTTCTGCAGTTGGAAAGCGTTAAAGAGGCAATGGCCAGCAGACAGGGAGGGAGCAGGGAGAGCAGTAGGGAAGCAGTGAGGCACCAGAAGGGCTCAGCCGTCTGTGAAGCCGCAGCCCCAGGGCAGGGTTTGCAATGAAAACTAGTTCTGAAGGGGAAGGATTTGCCTCCTGGGCTTACCTGTCCCTGGGCAGCTCCCCAGCCAGTTGCTGCTGGCATTCATGTGGCAAAGTAAGCTCATTCGATTTTTCAGCCTGACCTGAAAGGTTTCTCTTTAGAAAGGAGATGATGTTGTTATCTGCCACTTCTGAAGTATGCTCAGCTTCAGCTCAAGAGCTGCTCAGCCCTGGCATTTCTTGGCACCTGTTTCTGCATTAGAATTTAGCGTTTGCCTAATTCTAAGTCTTAAAACTTTCTGTATTTCTTCCTTCTACTGGAAATAAGGAAAATTTGTTTTTTGTCTGACCTTGAGCTCCTGGTGTATGATACAGCGCAGACATTTCAGCTCTGCTCCTTAATACTGGCATCATGATAAATCTGGCTTTTGCCAAAGATACATATTTATAGTGCAGGCAAAAAAAAAGCTCCACCTCTTCTTTGTATTGCTGACATTTTCATGACAGAAAATAATTATCTTCACTGAAATTTATTGGGACAATACGTGCTTTTGGAATATGAAAATTCTTAGCTGTGCCTGACTAAAGCAAGAGAAAGATGCATAAAAGCTGAGTTGGATGAGGGCTTTTAAGAGCTTACTCAGTAAATTGAAGAGTGCTTCTTAATAATTTGAATTTATTGTATAGACAGAAAAGTTGTGGTCTGCTTTTATGAGGTAGACAGCCCACCATTTCCTTCCATTCATCTGTTTCTGCCATCAGACTTGGGTTGGATCCTTGTACTGGAAGGCAAAATATTTTCATAATCAAAATTTATACTCTGTCAAGCACAAGTTGAGAGTTGAATCTGAGGATTGTTAGAATCATGGAATCTCCTGAGCTGGAAGGGACCCACAAGGATCCTAGAATCCAATGCCCAGCCCTGCACAGACACCCCAAACTCCCACCCTGGGCATCCCTGGCAGTGCTGTCCAAAGGCTCCTGGAGCTCTGGCAGCCTCGGGGCAGGGACCATTCCCTGGGCAGTGCCCGGCACCCTCTGCAAGAACCTTTTCCTGAGACCCAACCTAAATCCTTCCCCCGATGCAGCTCCATGTTCTTGTCATATGAATGATTAAAACCTGTGTAAGCAGAGTGGCAGTTAAACTATTTCTTTTTTCTGCGTATTTGTGTCCTTCCCTTCCCTGCTCATCTCCTTGTTGCAGAGCTGCCAGACTGGAGTGACCCAGTGGAGAGCAGGGTGCACTGGATTGCTGCAGACCTCCACAGTCCCGGGCCTGTGCAGGCAGATGCTCTGCAGTATTTTCCAGGTAAGACATCAGAGCATTGTTAAAGTGTGTGAAAAAATGGAATTATCTTAAATTACCAAGAAATAGTCATGGTTTTTCAATAAAGTGGCTTCCAGAATGATGTCTTCACTGTGTATTGTGGAAATACCAAGGCAACTCTAGAGCTCTCTGCTGCTGCAGGACTGAGCACGTTTCTTGTCTTCATCTTGTTACATGTCCAGGTGTGTCTTTTAATAGATCAAATGATCTATTGTCAGAAGATTAAATGCAGAAGTCCAAATGGTGGTGTTACTTTTCCAAATGAGCTATTACAAGCTAGTCACATTTGCATGCTGTTTCCAGCAGTTTATTTTAGAGAGCACTTTATTTTATAGAATGTCTCCACTGTACAGTGGCCTTGGACTTCATAGTACTGATGGATGTTTACCTTGCACAGCACAGGTAGTGTTGTTCCAGTGGAAGCTTTGCAGTTTGGCTTACAGCTGTGGCACAGCCAGCATAGTGCCAGTGTGTCTGTCCAGAGTAAACCAACCAGAGAGCCTGTGGCTTTTGAGTGCAGTGCTCTGCCAGTCCATTCCACCAGTGCATTGAAGGAACACTGAAAAACGTGGTGTGGAGCATTAAGCATAGACAGCCATTTTGTTTGTAACAGTTGTTATAACAAATTTGTGATTTTTGTGATTTCTGGATTAGCCAGAATTAATTGACTTGGAAGCGAACTATGGGTGGTTGATGTAAAGTTGAGTCAGTGGTCTCTTATTTTTTTTTTCTTTCCTCTTATCATTTCTACTAGAGACACAAGGCTGGCCCCTTCCAACTCTCTAAGTTCTGTGGTGGATTGATTCAAGCCAATGGAGCCATCACACAGCAAAACAGATCCTTTTACAATACCAATAAGGTGAGAAGATTTGGGTAGTTCTATTGTTGCAGGGCACATGTGCTGGGGGTTCTATAGAAACAGGAGGCAAAACATTTCTCAGAACACAAAGGAGAGGATTCAGCCTTTCTCTAAGATGTTTCAGTCTGATGTGGACAATGGGTGTGGTAATTTGAGAAGGAAATCTGTTCCTTTCCAGAAAAAGAAGGACTGGCATAGGAAGATGAAGTTACAGTTGGGTTATCAGGGTGAAGGTTCCATTGACAAGGCTGAGAGCTTCCTTCCAGTGAGGAAAGAAATTAAGTCAAGGTGTTGGGGGGCAGGATGTTCCTTCCACATATATTAGAAGTGACATGATGTTTCCTGATTCTTTAGTTTGGGAATAATGTGTGGTGACAGTTTTGCTATCTTCTAAACACTGAAAATTGTCATGTGGTCTTCTAATAACAGCTTAATTAATAATTGTGTAATAATTTACTGTTCATCTGTACTATTTTGTTAATCTGTAGTCTATGTGTCTTGTTCATGTATTGTCTTCTGTCATGGAGTAGAAGTTTTCTGAGGCATGAATCAACTCCATAAGATCAGTTTACCGCTTAAACTAAGGGTAATCTGTCAACTAATAAATATCCTGATGCTGCTCCTGTTAATCCAGTGTGGAGAAAATGGCAAAATGGAATGCATGCCTGAGAAATGAGAGGATGGAAGGAAAAGGAGTTAGGGACTGATGGGTAAAACTTTGATGTAAACAATAATCCCAGTTTGCTATCTAGCTAATAGTGCATTTTGCTTGTGTAGAGTTAGAGGTACATGCTAAGAAGGATTTTAAATTGGTTATTTTGACATAGATACAAAAAATGAAGTAAATCCAGAAGTGTACAAGGGAAAAACCCCTGCCAGCTCTTTGCATTTAGTTCTTAACTAGGGATTTTCCTTCTTATAGTCAATTTTCCAGTGTTTTTCAGCTGTTAAGATAAACCAAACACTTTACAGACAGAGATTGAAGCATATACAAAGGGGTTGCACAATTTGTCAATTTGTCATTGCCAGAGCTAAAGTTGTAATCCAGACTCCAAACATGGTGCATGCCCCTCATCCCCATTCCTGCCTGTGCTGCTCTGAGACCTGCACAGGCAGCACTTGCAGAGCAGATCTGGGAGAGCAGTGGGTGTCAAAGACAGTAGATCAAACAAACCAGCAGTGCCATGAAGATCTTCAAGGCAGGACTCAAGATTTGCTTTTGGTGTGTTGGAAAGGGCAAGGGGAGGGGTACAAGGGTTGAAAGATGGATGGGGAAACTTCCCAGTTAAAATACCTATGGTGTAAGAAGCCAGGCAGGATTTATGACCAGAGAGAAAGCAGTTTACAACACTGTAGGTATGAGGTGGGTTTTTGGACTGCAACTTCATTATTTTGAATAGAGAAGTCCTTACTCATCTTTGAAATGTGAACTTGACTATGCAGTCCTGCTGGGAAAGTGGTTTGGAATTAATGGTGAGCTCCAGATGTTTCAGTTTATATTTGGTGTCAAAATTAAAATGATTGTTTGCTTTAAGCACTGCATTTCAGGTATTGAGCAGAAAGGGCAGCCTGAGGTAGGCTTATGTCCCTTGCACAATGTCTTGATGAGCTTGTTTTGAGTGACTTAAAAAATATATTTTTTAAGTTTTCTCTCTTTCTCTCTGTGTTGTGGTTTTAGCCCAGCTGGCAACTAAGCCCCACAGAGTTTCCCCCCTCCTCACCCCAGTGTTTCCTAGATCTGATTTTACAGATGCTTATAGGATTGCTTAATTGCATTTGGCTGCAGTCTTGGCATTGACAGGATGAGCTTCAGGCCTCTATCCATAGGTTTAACCAAGCACTCTCTGCTTAAATCCCTTCACCATCTCCTGAGCTAGTCCAGGCTGTCTGAAGCAAGAAAAATGGCATTTCTTAAAAAAACCTGCTTGTTGGTTAGCCATTGTTTTAGTGATGAGCTAACAACAGATGAATTGAAATAATTTTGGTTTTTAACTTCCTCTGCATAATGAAAAACCTGTACAGAGGGTCGAGTCATATGCATTTATAGATAAGAGGCATGTAGTGAAGTTCAGCCTGGGTTCACTAGAGGTTCAGTGTGATTTGAATTCCTGTGGAGGAGATGAATGTTGATTAGTGAGTTTGGCAGTGGTCACTGAACACAAGTCCTGCATTGAGCATTTCCTGTCATTGCCTGGCTGGAGGGGTATTATGGAGCTATGATGGAAGGTTAGGAGACATTTGTAGTGTAGCAGGGAGTACTGCCTTGCATAATCCTGAAGAGAAGGTACTAAAAATTGGTTTGAATACCCACGTGTGTGTCAGTGGAATCTCTGGGTCCATGACATGTGGCAGAGGGTGGATGTGCCTCTGCAGACATTGGTAAGAGGGGCCGTGGTGCACAGGTTTAATGACCAGCATTTGGAGGAGGAACTGAGTGTCACAGGAGGGCCTGGGCAGATTTACACTGTCTGAGTGGTTGACAGATATTAAAGTGTTGCTGGGTGTGTTTCTCTCCATTTACCTGAATGCTGGGTATGGATTCAAGCCACTGACAGACATCTGTGACAGTGCACAAGGGCAGAGTGGTTTATCTCAAATGCTCAGGCTGTGTGGATATATCAGCAGTGGATTCTGTCTCAGAGCTATAATTTTTGTCACCTTTACAGTTAGTTTTTAATTAAGTATAGCAATTTGTGCAGAGTATGGATCTGTATTTTAATCTGTATCTTAATATGTTTTTATTTACCATGCATGGCATTTCAAAAACTACTATATTAGTGCTAGGAAGTCTTTAGAGAATGACCAGAAAGGGGAGAAGCTTTCAATATGAGAATAACCTATTTTAGGACCCTTCTAAATTAAGGAGTGTATGTATGATACTGGTTTATAAAAGTAATAAAAATTAGTGAAAAATGGGATAGGAAATGGTTGTTTGCAGGTTCTTATGGGAAAATTGGGAGCATCCGAGGATCACAGAGTAGTTTGGGTTGGAAGGGACTTTTAAAGGTGATCTAGTCCAAATGACAAGGCTGGGTTTAAAAAAGGCTCAAGGAGTTATTTTTTTTTAACATAATTAAACTGTGAAACCCAACATACCACAACTTTGTGTTATGAGGTTAAATAGTGTCAGATGCCTCTAGTTGGAGCTGACAAAAAAATGAATGGATACGTTTTCTTGTGCAGGAATGTCTGTCAAAAGCTGGACAGGTACATCCCAGAAGGCTGGGGCAGTGTGTGCTGTACTTCTCTGTTTTGTGTCATCTCCAAGGATCTGCTCCTGATCCTTGCTGGAGTTGGCATCCTGGTCTCATTACTTTTGCACATTATAATGGCTCTCAGCTGTATTTCCTCAAGTATATGTCCGAGGTTCATGTGCAATAGATAGGTTAAAAGTAATTTGTTGATAGCAAAAAGTCTATACTGCATACTTAATTCATGGGAATTATTTGCTGGAGTACCAGTGGTGATTACAGCTGGCTGATGGCTGCAGCTGCTTAGAGGCAAAATGACATAAAGTTTTCTTACCAGTTGTGCTGCTTTGGGCTGGGGCAGAGTAAATTTGCTTCCCAGTAGCTGGTATGGGCTGAGGTTTGGATTTGTGCTGGACACAGCCCTGATAACCCAGGCATGTTTTAGTTACTGAGCAGGGCTGACACAAGGTCGAGGCCTTTCCTGCTCCTCACCCCACCAGTGGAGCAGCTGGGGGTGCTCGAGGAGTTGCAGGGACACAGTGGAGACAGCTGATCCCAACTGACCCCAGGACAGTCCAGACTGTCCAGCATCATTGTCCCATATAAAGCTTGGGAAGAAGGAGGAAGTGGGGGACATTGGTGTGATGTTACTCTGATGGAGCTGTCCTGGGGATGGCTTAGCACCTGCCTGCCCTGGGGAAGTGGGGAATGAATTCCACCTTTGCCTGTGCTTGTGCCTGTGGCTTTTGTTTTACTAATTAAACTGCCCTTATCTCAACCCCTGAATTTTCTCACTTTTACCCTCCCAATTCTCTCCCCTGTCCCCACCTGTCCCCTGGGCTGATGCTGTGGCATCAGCCCAGGGGTGTTCAAGGTGTGTACTGAGAGTGGAAGAGAACATTTATCTTCAGGTTTGCAGACACTGCAAATCATTGCTGACTAAGTACTTTGCTGATTTGGATTTTCTGCAAGTACTCTGTAGATTACTGTAAGGGGAATAACAGTCTGAGGGAGCTCACTTCTGGTAAAAACAGTGGGTTAATGTATCTTCATTGGTTTTAAAACAGAGCTGGTTGGTTTGTGTAATGTCCAATTACTGTAGAATGCCTGTGAGGGGGAGAGAGGGAATGTGAAAGGCTGGTTTTATTTTACTCTGTTTCTGTGATTTGTTTGCTCATTTATCTGCAAAAGACTTAAGCCCGAGTAAAGACACCTTGAATGATTATGGGAGTCTAGGATAGGAGCCTTTTTTTATTTTTTGGAAAGCAGGTTTCTGTAACTATTTGAATGTGAGCTTCCAATGGGATGTTGTTATCACAAGGGTTATGCAATGTTTGTGTTCATAAACAGAGGAATCGTATGAAAACCATTGAAAATCATATGAAAACCATTTTCAGGAGAGACCTAAACAGTGTTTTGTTTTGTTGAACAAAGAAAGCAAACAAAAAAGCCCTAAAATTCTCTGTTAAATTTGTAACTTTGCTAACTAAAATGTGTCAGATTTAATTGCTGAGACTGAAATATGTGCTATTTCAATTTTACAGCATCTTTCTGCAAAAGATTCCTTGCAGCCATCTGAAGAAAAAGTGGGTGCTTTTACAAGGATACTAGAAGCAATGGGGTTCACAGGACCACTCAAGTACAGCAGATGGGTAAAGCAGTAATTTAATAATTCTTTTGGTTGTTTGGTAATTCTAAAAAGTAGACCAAAAACACCCCACATTTTTTTTTCTTATGATAGGAGCAGTACTTAATGGAACAGTTTTAATGTAAATTCCTGTTTTCTACTACAAGGAATTAATAATCCAGATCATGAACCTCCATTATGTATTATTTTCACTTCATTTGGGCACCAAAGACCAGAGTCAGGGCCTTACCAGGAGAGTCTGCTGAGCAGTCTGTGGTGAGATACACTGTGGTTGCTGTTCAAATCACTGTTCAGTGGAAGTTGACTGGGGCAGAGTCACAAAAAGGTCCTTCTCTTTCTCCTGTTGTTTTTAAATAGCCCTCTCATAAAACAGTTGTTAACACTGACTAAGGGAGAGCTGCTCTGTGAGGGATGCTTTTGGTTCCTTATGTGGATGAAAAAAGATGAAATTCATGACTTCTTTTCCCTGAACTAAGGAAGAGTGCAAAGGAATGAGAGGAAAAGGCAGCTTGAAAGAAGGACTGAGCCCAATTGTGTTGAAATTAAAACCAGTTATTTGAATAAAAAGATTAAAAATAATAGAAGTTTTAAGGTGCTCTGAATAGCTTCAAGGCAGAGTGCACCTCTTCAGAGACTGATCTGAAACATTGCTGATTGCATGCTGTTCCTCAGAAAATGTAAAGCAAAGATAAATTACTTGTAAGAGGCTTAGTTATTTTGGTTAAAATCAGTTGCTTTAATCAGGTGATGCTAAACCTCTTGAGAGTGTAGTTTCTCTCCCATGTGCTTGTGCTTGTGTACATATTGTTGTAATAAAGATTCTTTTTAGCTCTAAGTGTTGATTTCAGAGTTCTCCTTAATTGCTGCTCTTTACTGCCTGCTTTTGGCTGGGGAACTTAGGTTGGGAGAGAGTTATTTTGTGGTTAGGGCCCAAGAGACCTGAGTTCATTTTTGGCCTTGCCCATGCTCTCTAGGAGATCTTTGGGAAGTTTCTTAATATTTCTCTTGCTTTTTTCTGTTTTATTCTCCCTTCCCCTACACTTCTTCTACAGCCTAAAAATTCCATGATTAAATTTCATCAGTTTCTCCTTTGTTACCTGCATTATTTAAGGGCTGGATTGTGGGGCCTGTTTTTTACAATATGTTTTTAATGTCTAGTAATGCCTGCTCTGGGGCAGTGACTCTCACCAGGGAGATCTCTGCTCACAGGCCAGGCAGTGTTTCCTTTAAAAGGGAAACCTTCAGAACTCCTGCAAGCAAAGTAAATCGTTCTACTTAAGAAAAATTTTAGATGCATGTTTGATTTTTGACAGAAGCCTGAGATTACTGAATAAGAAAAATAATGGGCTCCTGTGTTTCCTCAGCAATTAGTTGCAACTTCTTTATTTTCCTTTTGGTTGGAGGAGACACAAATAGTTACTTTGGTGATTTGAACTGCCATTTAGCAGGCAGGGTGCTCATCCCTGCAGTATGGTGAGCACTGCAAAGATCACTAATATATGTCACTAGAAAAAACAAAAACAAACCAGAGCAACCTAAATCCAGTGCCATTTCTCTAAGATTTTTGCTATTAGTTACTGTGCTCTTTGAAGCTTCAGCACGTGTCTATGTTCTAGGTGATGCACTGGAGGTATTCTGGGTGCAGTGGCAGGCCAGGACCAAAATGAGGAGTGCCAAAGCACCTGGGAGTACCTCATGTTATTCATCATTTGGGGTTCCTTTCTCACTTTCATAGTCAGTCAAGTGTCACTTTTCTAGGAAAACAACCCTATTTTTAGGACATGTCTGGTATGTGACTTTTTTAATATTTAAAACTTAAATTGCACAAAACATTCTTGGTGGTATACATCACTTAAATTTATTGGAGGTAACCAGGAGTTGAGAATTGGGATCTTCAGAGACTCTGTAAGGAAAGCCATTTAATTTATATTTTCTGTAATTATATCAAGTATTTTAATTCACTAGATTTGGAAGGCTTTTCAGGAAGACATTTAATATTTTTTTTCCTTCAAGGCAAAATTAATTATACACACACCATTGCTGGCAGATCTAATAGTTTAATGTGCTCCTGAAAATCTCAAGTGATGGTGATTCTCCAAAGGAGTGTTTTCAGAAAATGGCAGTGTGTGGAACAAAGCCAGTAGTGTTCACCAGCTCTGGTGATGAATGCTTCCAGTGTTGTGTCTTCTTTTTGTTTAGAAGATCAAGGTGGCAGCGCTGCGCATGTACACGTGCTGTGTGGAGAAAACTGACTATGAGGAGTTCTTCAACAGTAAGTGATGGACTGATGGCATTTGAACTGCTGCCCTGGTAAGGGAACTTGTGGTGGAATTATGTCACAGTAGATGCAACTACAAAAAGATGTGTCAAGACCCTTCCAGGGCATGGTCAGCTGGAAGGGGACTGTACTGCGGCATTCCCTCAAGCTCTAGAGTGACAGGACTACAAGGGCACACTCTGGAGTCTGGCATTGTTACATTTTCCCTGCTGCAGTGGGGAACAGGAACAGGGGTGGGATGGGTACAACTCAGAATATCCTGGACTTCAAAGGATACTGCCATTCTTTATTACCAGGGGTGGGATTCACTAAGAATGCAAATATCTCTAGCCTTTTTATGGTGGTCAGATGGTCTCTGTGTCCTGCCCTGTGCCATCCCCAGTATAACTGGGATGCAGGTAAAGGAATCATCCCCATCCACTAATGCACAACTTTTTCATGATACAAGGTCAGTTAGATCACAGGAATCACGTGTCTCTCTCTATCATGGCTGGGGCAGGTTTGGGTACAGCTTAAGAGACTTTCTACATTTTTTACTGACCCTGACAGCATTAAATCAGAATACATCTCTTGACTGGGTAGAGAGTGTGACTAGAACAAAGATACAAGTCCCTCCTGTAAGTATATGGGTATGTTAGTGGCTTGGATTGGGATGGTTTTGTTGATGTTATACACAGTGGTTTTTTAACTACTAGCTAGAAAATTTGTTGCAGCTTTGAATACTTTCAAATCTGGCTGGTGAAGGGAGAAGATGTCCTTTTGAGACTTACATAAGCTACAATAATACTTTTTTCTTACGTGAATTATTTCCTGTGTCAGTGTGATTTAGCTGGTAGTAAACCCATTAGCTGGATCTGGCCTGTCACCTGGATTCCTGAGCTACCAGATGGTTTTTTACAGCATAGGTTGGGGCTGCTGCCTCATGAGAGATCAGCTGAAGGGGCACCTTCATCCAGTGCAGATCTTATTGAGGGTGATTTGTTACATGGTGTTGCTACTACAAAATTTTCAAGTGTTTTTCAGAAGATTTTCCAAACCTGTGATGTGGTTTTGGTGGTTGCAGGAGTGAGAGAACTCTGTGAGCAGTAGGATTCATCACTAGTGATCAAAACTTGAGAACCTCATTTTCCCTGTGCACACCCTCTCCCAGCTGTGTGCCCTCCCAGGCTTGCTCAGATAGGGTCCCCTCTGTTTGTGGTATTTACCTCTCAGACAAGGGCTTTGCTGTCTTTAACTGGGGTTTCACTATCCCTGTTTAATTGTACAAAGATCTATAAATGTTGCCCTAGCTTAAAATTTAAAGGAATTTCTGAACATGTCTGTGAAAAAATACTGGCACAGATTTCCACGTTCAATACTGAGTAAAATAGCTTCAGTTGTGTTTTTGGTGTTGTCTTACTGTCTTCAAAAGAAAACACCTATTTTAAAGAGTTGGATATATTTGCATGGATTTGAGACAGTTGTTGCCTAAGGAATAAGGCAGTTTTCTGAGATTAATGGACTGCATGATGCACCCATTTGTGGTATAAGAACAGCCGTGGTGTGGGGGTCAGTGCTTGTGGTTCCAAAGAAATCATTGTTTTCATATCAAAATAGGTAAAAGAAGTTTCTTTGACTTCTCTCTACATAGAAATGCAGCTGTTTTGGGGGATTAGCTCAAAAATTTAACAGGCTTGTGATCCATTTAAAAAAGTAGTTCCCCCTAAAACACAGGCAATGTGGGATGGGCAGGAAACTTTCAACATGATTTTGCTGTGGAGCAGCCTTAGGCTGTGGTGCCATGGGCAGATAAGTTGAAGTAGGAGCCAAAAGGGAAAGTCTCACATCTCTGTCTTCCTGTGCCCTTGTTCTGGACTGCGCAGTTATGTCCTTGGTGAATGTTCAGGTCACTGAAGAACAGCCCAGTTTACTGTCATCCTGGTTTGCTGTATTGGTGAGCTAAAGTGGCACCTGGAAGGGTCTGGTGGAGAGCATCTGTGGCACAAAGCAGGTGCTAGGAAGTGCTTAATTGAGAGGGAAACATGGGGTGGAGCAAGATACCCAACTTTCACTGGAGTTCACCACGTCTTCATCAAACTGTGTCAGCCAGGAGCTGGTGTTTTCCTTTTGCAGCTAAAGATGGACGTTGCTAAAGCCCATTGCTCACTCCTGGAGGACTGGTAGGAAGAGAAGCAGGTACCTGTGAGCTGTGCCATGGTGCTGCAGCAGCAGAGCAGTGCCTGAGCCTGTGCTCTGTGGGTGCCACTCCCCTCCTGGTGCCCACGGGGAGCCCCAGGGCAGGATGGTGCCGTCTGAGCCACAGCCGTGTGCTGACCTGTGCTGTGTTTGTGCTCTGCTGCCCCAGCACTGCTGGCTCTAGCTGGAGGGTGTTGATATCCAGGTGAACTGCTCAGAGTCAGCTTTGCTCTCTGGAGAGCTTATTAGCTCCTTCCCAGCCATGTGTGAGCCCTGTTAACCTGCTGAGCTGATCTGGGAAACCTGCAGCCATTCATGTGTGAAACCACTCGTGGGCTCGTTAACCTGAGTGAGCAGAACCAGTTCTTCACAGAGCCCTCCTCAGTGTTTTCTGGATGTGCTTTTGTGCTGTGGTTGTGTTGTGGCATAAGGAACAACTGCACAGTGACCTTATGGAACTCAGATTGGTGTGTGTAGTTTGTAGGGTAGCTCTCTTACAGAGGTGACAGTGTAAAGAGTGGACAGTGTGATGGTGAGGACTAGGACAGTGATGACATTTCATGTCTTCTGTCTCACAGCATTCCTGCTGATGCCCAGTGGAATTTCTGAGACTTTTTGTGGCACAGTATGTGAGCCCTGTGAACTGTCTATCTCTGTATGCATCTTAGAACAGCAGCTCCCAAAATACAGATTATGGGTATGCTGGTGTGGATATAAAGAAGGTGTTTTAATTGAGACTCTTGAGTATGAAATTGCAGTTAATTATATTATGCTTGCCATCCCTTTGTCTCTTGATACTGACTGGGCAAAACTTTGGGAACTCTGCTTTAGAGCCTGTATCCCAAGTGCCTGTGCTGTGCTGCTTATATGGAATGTGGACCTATTTTAGGATGTCAGCTGTTTCTTGTTTAAAGGAGAAGAGAGAAGCAGCAGAGGGAGTAGCAAAGTTGCTGGGGCCAGGTTTGGCACAGAGCTTGGGTAATTCCTGTGCAACAGAAGAGGCAGCCTGTGAGGAGAGAGTTTCATGCCTGACCTCAGACTTAAAAGGTCAAAAGAAGTTTTAGGATCAGGCAGGTAATACTCTAAGCTGAACTGCAGTTTGGCTGATGAATATGGACTGTAGGGTTACCTTGAATTCAGCTTGAGCTATTAATACTGTTAATTCTCGAGAGTCAGGCAGCTGCAGCAGTAGAGAGCTTGTCCTACCAAATCAGCCTTTTGGAGGGCTCCTAGTGGGGCTCAGGGCAGCTCAAAAAGGCTGGAGGTTACAGGACTCTTGATTCTGGTGTCTCCCATAGCCCACCCAGTGCCTTCCAGGCTCCTGCTGCTGCCTGCCACACTCAGGGGAACCCTGACACAGCACACCTGTGCTTTAGCAGGATGTGTGGATATTACCCCAGGGTGTCCTTCCTAAAGCTGAGGTAGTGGCAAAGATGATACATCATGGAAAAGTCCACAGTGACGTTTTGCTTCCCTTACTTGATGAATTTAAAGTGCAGAATATGACTGCAGGAAAACACATATCCTCATAATTCTGAGCATTCCTGTCTCTTATGGCTCCAGACATGTTGCCAGGATGGGTTCTGTGCACAGGTTTATTCCCCAGCTGATAACATCACAGTAATTTCATAGGCAGCTTTATCATCAGACATTTTTTCTTTGTCTAGTTTTATTCTGAGGAGAATAGTCCATCCTATAATGAAACAGAAAATTATTCTCCCCACATAGTTTACCAGAATAAGGTGTTCCAACACCCCAAATTTTAGCATTACATTCTTTTTACAAAGCTGTTAGCTGAGGGCAAGCTTCTTGCTTTAAAGGAGCCACCCTTCCTTTAAGTTTACCATGCAGACCGTCCAAATATAGAAGTTAAAAATTATTTATAAAAATAGAATTGCAACTCTTGGAAAGTTAGAGAAAAAATTCTTGCCTCCTGGGTACTGAATAGGTCTTTAAAAACTTTCCATACTTCCAGGAGTAGAGGTGTGAGCTTTGCTTTCCACTGCAGAGTGATTTCTGTGGTGCAGGACTGATCGATGAGAACTACTGGAGAAACCTCTGTCTGAACTGAGTGTTTGACTCTTGCCTGTGGAACCTTCATTTACTGAGATGGTTTGGTTAATGCAGGCATTGTGTGCTCCTGCCCTAGTTAGAGATGCCTTGGCGTGGCTTTAGGTCAAAGTAGTCATTTCTAGGCACAGGAATTATTTCCGATAGGAATGAGGGAGCCAAAAGGGTAGAAGGGTGAGGGAGACTTGTGTTTAATCTCCAAACATGGACTGTTAGTGTCTTTGTGCTGTCTTGGAGGTGATGTATGGACAGTGGTGCTGAAGCTTGGCACCTCCTAGGACTGATGGAGTCATCTCTCTGGGGAGAGAGGAATAGTGGTGATCTGTTTGGTTCTTCTGACCAGAGCTGGCATATAAAAAGAAAGAGGCAGTGGAAGTATTGCTTCATGATCTGGGTGAACCTCCTTGGTAATACTTGACAGCCAAGAAGCATAGGAGCCAGGAAGGAATCTATTCAGTAGAGAAAATATGAAGTTGACTTCCCTAGGGCACATCTGACTGTAGTGTCACTTTTGAAAGGCTCTCTGGCCTTCTTCCAGCTAGGTTTGAACAGCTCAGAAGAGAACACCAGGTGCTGGGTAGGCCAAGGTGACTGCCTCAGATCCTTCTCATTAGGGACTTGCCTTAAAAACTTCTCCAGGAAACAGATGCAGAAGTGTGCTTGGGAAGAAGGTTTGAGATTTACAGGAACTGAAGGATTTGGCATACACAGAACCCACAGGTTCCTTTTTTTCAAGCATGAGGAAGAGGAATATGGTTTTTGCGCCACGTGGCCTGAATCTCCAGCCTCACATCCTAACAGCACAGGGAAATCCATCATGTGAAGACACATATGGACAAGCCATCTCTGGGAAAACAGGGGCTGTGGGAGTAGTGCTGAATCTGGAAAGAGATTGTTTCTGTGGTTGGTTGATGGGTTTAATCCGAAAGTAGCCTGGTTGGAACACTTAGAGTGCTGTGGGCTGTGCAGCCATGGAGCGAATCCAAACAGTGGAGTGGGAACAGAGACCCAGGTAACACAGAGTTCTGTCCCTGGCAGGAGACTGCAGCATATGGGAGGAGTGTAAGAATGGAGCAAAGCATCCATTAATTCCTCTGTGTTACTCACTGCTGCTTTGAGACTCTACAAGCTAGAAGCCACATGTTTGTCTCAGTCTCCATTGTGGAATTTTTTCTCCCCTGTAAAAGTTATCCAAGTGAGCTCTAAACACCTGAAGTCTTTCATAATCCACAGCATCCTGTGGCTGCATGTTCTAGATTTTAAGCATAAACGTGACAGTAAATGATGTTTGTATCCAGTATGTGTGTACTGTTAGTGCTGAAAATAATTTACTAAAATGCTTTTAGATTTTGGTGCAGTGAATTTCTGTTAAGAAAAAAATGTGATTAAATTAATTTTAATGTTTTGTTTTGGTTTTGTGTTTTTTCCCCCTTCCATCAAGGGTGCCAAATGCCTGATACTTTGAATTCATGGTTTCTAGTAGCCCAGCTTCATGTCTGGTAAGTGAAAAATGAGATAGTAATATCATTATTTTCAGGAAATGGAGTTATATACAACTTAATGTGAGAAAAAAAGAGAGCCTTCTATCTGTGGTTGATAGTAGAAGTTATATTCATTTTACTGATGACTGAATTTTAGCAGTTTTCTGCTGAAGAACAAAAAGTCCCATAGAGAAGCTGACATCTCTTACATCTCAAAATTCCTCACTAGTGGAATGATCTTTGCCATGAGTTTTCTAAAGGCCTTGTTCAGGCTGTGTGGAAAAATCCTACTTGGGTGTCTTAGGAAAGGTTTAAATTTATATGAGTCATTTAAATTGGGAGAATTTGTGGTGATGAGAAACATTTAACAAATTATAGCACTGGCATTTGTTCTTTCACTTCTGAAAGGTACATGCAGGGTGGTGAATGCCAGCTTGGCTGCATGTAAAAATATTTAACACCTTAAACGTGAAGTTTTTTCCCTTTTTCATTTGTGAAAATAGTAGCCAAAAAAATCAGGTTTTCATCTAGAATTGCATACTTATAAAGGTCAGAGGATGCAAAAGGGAGTACAGTAATTTTTTAAGTGCCAGATCTTTCAGGGAACTGAACTCCATAGACTCAGATTCAGCTGTCCAAAGGCTGAAAGGAAGTTTGTACTGAAATAGCTACACTTAAGGCCCCTTGTTTCCTTGCCTGTTCCTTTTTCCCTTCCCTCCTTGTAATTTCCTGACTCCTCAATATAGTGAAAGATGGGGCAGCTCCTTACACTGAAGAGTGAATAAATGACCAGAACCATTGAAATTATAATCAGTTAATGAAATCAGTGGAAGCAAATAAGGAAAACGTTTGAAATCTGCAGTTTATTTCCTACTGTTCCCTGTGGTAAAAAGGCTTTAAAAATTAATTGATGAGCTAATTATTCATATAAGTATTTTGAAAACTAGTGCAATAAATGGTAAAAACCACACTGTTTGTAAGTATCTGGGAAAACCAAAGAGAGTTAATCTGCAGAGAAAACACTTTTTTCATCTTCATTTCTCATTGACAGTACAATGTATCCAGCATCAAATTCAAGATTAATTACAAAAATAAACAAGAGAACTATGACAGAGATTAAACTGGTGTAGGATAGGCACAAGTTTCTGAGATCAAAGCTGTGTTGGCTTCTTTTGAAGGCGGACAAGATTCACTGCCCTTTGAGCTGGTGATGTTAAGGAGAGATTTGCTGAGGAGAATTGAAATATTCTTATGTGTGAAATATGGTGGAGGGATTGACAGCAATATCCTGCACAAGCAGGAAAGAACCAAATCCCTCTGCCTCATTGTGACAGCAGTGAAAATTCAAGTGTGGATGTTAGCACTAGAGGTTAATTTTTGTAGGGTTTTTGGCCTGGCTCCTCTGCCTTCCTGGCAACTTCACCTAAGGAGCACTGTCATTTTGGACCACAAATGAGAGATCTGGTTCGGTATTCCAGGACACAGAGAAGCCTGTGACCAGCCTGCTCACTAGCTGGGTTTTGCTCACTAGCTGTAGGCTTTGCTTGTGATGAGCTCAGTGACCAGCACCCTGCCATGACATACTTTACTTTTCCAGGCAGGTTTATTGCTATGTTCTCTGGGATTCTCTTCCTTTAGGCACTTTGACCTCAGTAAAGTGGGAGCAGAAGTGCTTCTGCCAGCTTTGACAAGGTCAAGGACATCCTATCCCTATCTGAAGGTCCAGTTCTGTGTCTTTCCTGCCGGACCATTTGCCTCAGGGTCTAGAAATCTTCCTGATCTGTGGCCAACAGCCTGCCAGGAGATTCTGATCACCATCTGCTGCTGTTCCCCCTAGCAGAGCAGTCTGCATCACTTTCTTAGGTATTACTTCCTTCTTATTCAGCAGCTTTGTTTCAACTGATTTAGTGTCTTCTGGAGCCAGAGAAGATGAGAATTTTCCCTACTTTGGTAAACTTTGTCTCCTTTTCTTACTGTTGCCTTTGCCCAGCGTGTTCCAGTCAACTTTTCCATGCTTTTTGCATCCCAGCTTTTACAGACTTAAGGTGCTTGTCAGGGCATGTTGTTGTGTTATGCATCCTGTTGGGTTGTCTTTGAATCTCTGGCTCCTACTTCTTCTTGTCTGTGAATGGAATGTTCCTATTGACCCCACTCAAAAAGAGAGGAATTCAGGCTGTCATGTTTATCCTCTGCTTTTGCTAACTTCTTTTAAGATAATGTTCCTTTAGAAACACTCCAGTGCTTTCCAATGCAGTGCTAAAATCATGCTTTAAAAAGTCAACCCATCAATATTACTTAGAAAACCAACCCATGATTATTCTTTCCCGAATGTCATGTTTTTATAGGCTGTTTCTGATACTTCACACCTCTGATGTCAGGAGGACTCTTGGTTTATATTTAGAAGTCCAGACCTTTAGAAAAGCTCTTTATTTCTTCTGCTGGGTTTGCATTTTCCCATGTGTATAAATGGAGTATTGGCTGAATCCAGAGCTGTTACCATATTGCCAAAGAAATTACTTGGGTGACTGCTGAGGAATGCCTTGGTTCAGTATTTGTCACGTAGATACCTAGAGCTCCCTTCATATTTTCACCAGACCAAGTATGGTGACATCTCTGAAGTATTTAGGATCAGATAGAGTGGTGCTACAATTCCTGTTCTGGACTCAGAGACACGTTGCAAAAATTCATCTAAGCATTATTTTTCTTAAGGAAATCTGCACTTAAAAAAGTTTTGATCAGCCTGAGGAAGTCCGGAGGAGAATGAGAACCACTGAGTATATGTAGAAAACTGTTCCTGCAGGAGAAGGTTTCTCTGATTTGCATAGAGAAGCCTGAGGACACAGTACCATTTTGAAATGTGGTGCTTCAGAAGAAAGGGAATAAACTCTGTTTTGTGTCTTATTGCATCAGAATAGTTTTGCTTGAGAGAGTCTTTGGAGACTCTCTGGACATTTGGAGTGTCTCTGGTATTTAGTTGCTCCTGCCTTAACATGAGGTAATGGGCTACAACAGCCTAAACAAAAGCCCCAGGGCAGAGGAGGTTGCACAGCCAGGCTGGGTTCTGTCTGCTGGATAGAGCAGTGGTGGGGAGCTGGCCACCACTGTGCTGGAGCACAGGAGAACATGCTAACCTAATTAGGACCTGTTCAGAATTCTGCTGGTAAGCATCCTTCACTGAAGTGTAATGTCACAACAGAGGATGGAAAACTCAGTTCAGGTGTTTTCTGCCATCCCCCATGCTGGTAGCTGTTCATGAGTGGGTTAAACAGCATAAAGCCTTCCAAAAATACTGTTGATACTTGTGTCATTAAGCCAGAGTAATTTCTTTGAACAACTAAAGCATAGTTGCTCTGCAGCAGCTGAGGAAGCAGGAATGAGTGGCCAGATACAGGAAGGTCTGAGTGGGCTTTACCCTTAATGGCTCATCACACCTTGGTGCATGGCACAGGGCACCTCACAGCAGTGAGCAGGGGGTGTCAACCAACACCTCTGGTGTGTAGGCCAGTCTGGCACTCTGTGAGCACTGACAGAAGCAGTTATAGCTGAGGCTGTTGTGAGAAACTGCCACATCTCAACTGACATGGGTTGAATTACAGATGCTCCTAATCCTTTTCAACTATCCTTTTGTATCCTTTTCTTCTAAGATAATCTCTTTGCATAACTTAAATACAGCAAAAATTATGCAACCCAAGTAGTGTGAGGTAGCTTTCTAAAGATAGTGTGGAGTAATTTTCCTTTCAGGGTTTGATGAAAATGAGTCAGTATTTGACGAAACTACAGAACAGATTGTGCAGTGAAACGATGAAATGTTTCACACCATGGTGATCTAGGTAGGATCTAGTAGGCTTTAAAGAGTCTATGTTGCCTCAGACAGCAGGTGTAGTAACAAACTACCAAACTTTCAAATAAGCTGCAAAATTCCATGATCTCACTTGTGGTGCTGCAGAACAGCTCTGTGACAGCGCTGTGCATCCAAACACAGAGCTCCCTTTTAGGCTCCATGAGTAGCAGGTTTTCCTCTGCACACCAGTCCAGTCCAGCTCATCAGGGACCAGTTGTTGCCTGTTGGTCTCTGCGTTGCTCTCTCCTCCTGCTTCTCCACCACTGGAGGCACACAGGATAGGAAACTCTATGCTCCGAGAGAGCTTTTCTTACCCCTGAGTTCAGCAAGAGAAGTATAAAAATGCTTTTCTTAGCACAAAATTAGTCTTTTAAACTGAGTCTTTTTCTCTTTGGCTTTTTAAGAGTGAGTAAGAGTTTTCAATTCAGTAATTCACTTCTTTGTACAGTTCAATTATGTAAATGCAAGAGAGGAACAAAGATTTTGAAACTGGTAGAAGTAAACGGAAAGTTTTAAGTTGTTTGTGCATTTGTTTCGTGGGAGGTCTGGTACCTGGACAGCTGTTCTCTGATCACTGTTTGAACAGAAAGCTTTGTCATCCTTCTGTGAGAAAATGAGGATTTAGTTTTTGGTACCATCTTAATTGCATTTGTGTGGTGGGACAGTGGTTCTGACTAGCAAGAAGAATATAGGACTGCTGCAGGTTTTGCTACCATCAGTTTTCATCTCTGACTGTTCTTGGCAGTAAGTTTTACTTCTTTTACAGGTTACAAAGTATGTTTTCTTTTACTAATCCATACACAAGATAGAACTCATCATTAAAAAGGAAAGATGGACATCTTTCCTTTTACAGGTCATCTCAGCACATTTCAGGTGTTTGTGATTTTCCCTGTGGAGCTGGCATTCATGGGTGACCAAATACTTTTAATGCCTGCAGATCTTATATTTGCTAAAGAAATGAACCTATTAACAAATGAATAATCATATTTTCCTTTTAGCTCTTGTGGCACATTCACCATTGTTAGTGTGCACCAGCTCCACAGTAGCCTCCAGCAGCTCTGCTGTCTTGGTTTTACAGGAGCTGGGAGCAGTTTCCTTCCTAGCATGTCTGTAAAAAGCAGTGGCTTCTCTCAGCTCTGGTGTTTGAGCATCATCTCATCTACAGTCACTCAGTCAGTCCTAGACTGGCACTTCTGTCTTTCAGCACAAGAGCAGAGTTGCTGAATGAGGGAGAGAAGATGGGACAGGTGACAGAGGTGGTCCCAGCCTGGTTAGAAATCAGCCTGGGCTTCAGTTTGTGCTCTTTACAGATGTTTTATAAGAGGCAAAAGAAAATTGTTATTTTATTTTGTAGACAGAACAACAACAGTGAAGTTCAAGTGGCTTTAATGCTTTAAAAAAAAAGTAAAAACAACTCAACCTGATATTCTCCTTAACATCTCACTGTGCACTTACAAACCTCTGAGCTGATCCTGCTGGACATGTATCCAAATACCCCTGTAGTTGAAATAATTTAGGAGATTGCTAATGTGGATTGGTTGAAATCTGTAACTTGCTTAAGCTTTCCCAGCTTGGCTAGTTGGGCACTTACAGCTACAGCTGGCTCAGAGCCTGGGATTAGACAAGCCATGTGTTCCTGCTCCAGAGGGTGAGGTGTTCTTAAGGCTGAGGAATTTGGGTTGCAGTAGTGTTTAACTAGATTACAGTACTGTCAACAAGAATAGAGTCCACTGTCACTCTTCCGTGGCTGGATTGGCCAAAATCCAGCAGATACAGCTCCTGAGTACGGAATGGAAACATTTGTGACGGTTTATTAGGAAAAAAAAAAGAAATCCGTGTGTATTTTTCTCCTGATCACAAACATATACTGTAAAAAAAATCTTAAATTATCTGGAATGTATTTAATTTCCAGTGTCCTTTTGAAGAAGAGCCCAGGAGCTCTGACTGGTGTTGCTGTTGCAGGATGTGCCTGGTGCGGCTGAAGCAGGAGGGGCGCACGGGGAAGTACATGTGCCGCTACATCGTTCACTGCATGTGGGAGGACGTTGAGCAGCGTGGGAAGGTGATGGGGGTAAGTCCTCTCTGCTGCTGTTAATCCTGATGATTCCCATCTTTCAACGCTTTTTTGGATTTAAATACCTTAGAGAAATGCTTGAGAATCAACCTGGTTGGTTCCTTTACTAGCTTAAGCCCTCACTCCTGACCATTCGTTCCCTCTGCTGCTGTATTGAGCCACTGGCCTTGTTTCTGAAGGTGCAGTGTGGCCTGGATAAAGGTATTGATTTGTCTGAAATGAATTAATTTCCTACGTGATTTGCTGTGTGATTGCAGAAATGGATGCTGCTACAACAGAATGGGGATAGGAATAAGCAGCTGGGGTAGGGAGGAATGTAACTGGTGCCAAACCTATAGCTACAACTTCAGTAATTCCAGCAGAGCTCTGAGTTTTCTCTGTATCTAAAGTGGTAAAAGGAAAGTTAATCAACAAGAGGTTTTTGTCAAGTTTCTGCACATGACTATAACTAGTCCTTAGTGTACTTTTCATTTTGGATTCTCACTATACCTGATCTTTATCATATAAAAAAAACATTCTAAGGAGAGAGTAGTTCCAAGAAGAGTTCATTTGCAAGTTTGAAGGAAGAGGAAGGTTGGATCATTCTGGCCTATTCTGAGGAAGGTTATGATAGTTGGTTGTAATGGTAATTTCTGTACTTAGAGTATGAAAATGTGTTTCTCCAGCCCAGTGTTGGTGGTTGCCTGAAGAGAAGGCATTGCAGAGGCAGTGGAAGTAGGTGACAGCAGACCTGATACAGGTGAGGCTGCCTGTGTTCAGGGCACTTCTGTGGGAGAACAGGGCTGTGTGTTGTCAAAAAGGAAAAGAATTGTTCAGTGGTTAAATAGAGGTTTGTCTATGAGTAAAATAAATTATGCTGTTAGAGAAGTGACAGTTTTCATATAGCAGTAATTAATGGCATATTGTCAAGCCTTAGTTGTCAGTTTGTTGGAGAAGCTGCCAGGATGTTCCTAGTGGTGCCAGACAGGGGAATTAACCAGTGAGTTAGGATTTGGGATGTGATTAGTAATTCAAGAAGTTTTTCTTTGATCCTTATTTCGTATGTGGTTTTAGAAGGTGTTGGTTCTGGTATAACTTCAGTTATTCCTTTGGCAATAGGGTTTGTTCCTAGTTGTTGGGAATTCCATAGGTTTACTTTGTCACACATTGCTTTTAAAGACGAGACATCTGGTTAATCTTCTTCTGAATTAAATCTAAATTCATACATCTGAGAATTGGTTGCGATATTAAGGTGCTTAGATAAATTGCAGCGTGGGAATCTCCTCTTTGTGGTAGGGCAGTGTGAGTGAGTGTGACAAATCAGGTGTACTGGAGGAAAAGACTGAATGAAAGAGGTTCTGCATTTTTGTCCTTATCCAATGCCTTCCATATCATACTGCTGGTTGATTCTGCTTTCTCTAGGAGCTATATACAGCTCAGATCTTTATTCTGGGTGTAAATTTAAGGTTCTTCTTCTTGAAAAGCAAAAAAACCCCCAAACCTAAACCAAACCCTAGCCAAACATGTCACCTTCCAAAGCACCTGAAAGTATTTGTCTGATTCCATGGAGAAAATGAACCTTGGGAACAGAAAATGATTTGTCTGTTTCTTTTGACCCAAATTTTGTCTTACATGAACAAAGTGGTGGCTTGTAGTTTTCTGTGCAGGGTTGGAAGCAGCAGACAGCAAAGAGGAGCAAAACTGGCTGTTTGCTGCTCTTCCAAGCAATGCAGAGCTCCAAAGTGAAGAATGCTGCAGGTTAGGCCTGTATTGAGAGGTTTACAGTAAACCTTAGGGGGAAAAAAATAGTGCTTACAGTCAGTTATTTTTAAAGGGATTCACAAGATTTCCATTTATGCAAACTAAACTATTCTATTGCTCCTCAAAATTCCCTGAAGTATAAAAAACACATCAGTGTCTTTATATTTTCATTCAGTCTGTACCCTGAAGTGTTTATACATGCATTTTGCAGTAGCATGGCTGCTGTGTGATGAGATTGCAAGGAGCTGCAAGTTGCTGGAATGCCATTCATTCCCTGCCTTGTCTGGTTAGGCATCTGGTCAGTTTATCCTTGAATTTAAATTGTGCTGTCTTTGTAGGAATGACCCTGCAGTGGAATCTCCAGTGTGCTTAGTTTGCAGGACTGTGATTCCTACAATACACCAGTCTGTGGCTTGGTGCTAACACAGCCTTTCTGTGGCCATAGCAGATGCTCAGAGGAAGAACCTGCACATTTCAGAGATTAATCTGCAAGGCAGTTACCCCTGTGTGTGCATTTAGTACAGCTGAGCTGCACAGAGGCCCCTTGGTTTAATGAGCCTCCTTGGGTGAGAAGTGAACTCCTGAGCAGGTTCTGAGGGGGGAGTGAGAAAGCAGAGTGGACTCTCCTGGGAGTAAATTTGGAAATCAGGACTGTTCTCTTCTGTAGTCTTAGTAAGGGCTTTCATTATCTTGCAGTGGTTTGTTGGTTCTTTTTGTCTGTGGAGTAGTTTGAGGGTGGTTTTGGTTTTTTTTGTTTTGTTTTGTTTTTTGTGTGTTTTGTTGGTTTTGGTTTGGTTTGGTTTTTATCTTTTATTTATTCCTGATCTTTCAGTCATTATTCATAGTCAGTCTCCTGTGGAGACAGGTTGAGGCTGGAGGAGAGAAAGTTGTGTGCAGACCTCCCAGCACCTCTGTCCAGAATCTGAAGGGGCTGCAGGGAAGCCAGAGAGGGACCCTTCCTCAAGATCTGCAGTGACAGGACAAGGGAGGATGGCTTCAGATTGAAAGGGAGGGAATTTAGCTTAGACTTGTGGGAGGGATCCTTCCCTGTGAGGGTGGACAGGCCCTGGCACAGGGTGCCCAGAGCAGCTGTGGCTGCCCCTGGATCCCTGAAAGTGTCCAAGGCTGGCTTGGATGGAGCTTGGAGCAACTTGAGGTAGTGGAAGGTGTCCCTGCCCATGGCAAGGGGTGGAATGGGATGAGCTTTGAGGTACCTTCAATCCAAAATTCTGGGATTTTGTTGAGACGGACAAACTTGATCTCTTCTGGTAATATTTATTNTCTGGGATTTTGTTGAGATGGACAAACTTCTTGATCTCTTCTGGTAATATTTATTGTGTGTTAGATGAAAATTATCTATGCACTGATGTTTAAAGGTGTTACCAGTTCCCTTGCTGCTTTATTTTCCTTCATCAGTGCCAGTGATTCTGGCTTCATATCCCACTTCACTCATGCCTCTGCAGGGCAGTTCTGGTTTTTCCATGCTTGTTCACTCTTCTCCACTCACCTTCCTTCCCTTCACAGAGCTGTACCCTGCCTGACTGAAGTCGTTCTCACTTCTCACCATTGGCAATTGCAAGGAGTTTTGAGTGACAATAAAGGGCAGTTTCCCAAGTGCTACATTCTTTTTATTAATCTTACCCTCTTTATCCCTAATGATTTTTTCAAACTGAAGCTGAGGTAATGACAGAGGGTTTGTGACAGCTATTTGGTAACAGCAATTTATTTTCAAGTAATGTAGTCCTGTGATTAGTAAATTTTCTGCCTCCAAAAGAAGGTGTTCAAATGCATCAAGAATAGGAGATAAAAAGAAGACATTAATGTTCCTGTGTCGATGCTTTTCAGTTTCAGAATCTGAGTCTTTCTCAGAAGTAAGGTAAATGAAAAGGGACTTTACAGAATACGTTCAGAGAACTAAATTAACATTTGCATAGATCCTAGGAGGTTAGGAAATTACATTCCTTACCTTTTCTCTCATGCAGTATATCAAAGGTCAAGATTTAACTCTGAATCCTCTATTGTGGTACAAGTGACAGAGTACCTGGATGGAATTGCTGGGTGGATGCAATTAGTTTAACTTGCTGACATACAAAGTTGCAGTTCTTTAGTTTGCTTCCAGTCTAGCAACAGTGCTGGCACTTGGTGCAGAAAATGGACACTATATCCCTGAAGTGATACTGGTGGTTTACTGAAATGTGCCATCTGCTCTTATAACTGGTTCATTGGAGCCAAAAGAGGTAGAATGTAAAGCATTTTAACTGCAAATTTACATCAGCTCCAGCTCCAAAAGGAGTTTGTATTATTTCAAAACTTGGTTGTTAAAACTGCTGAGATCTAAATCTCTGCTACAAAGTTTTGGGACCTGTTAGCCTGAGCTCCTTCAGCACTCCTGAATGTCGGCAAGAGTCAGAAATCCAAACTTGACACAGCTGTAAAAACACACGGAGAGTCTGTGGCCTCAGCAAATTCTACTGGTGCAGGCATATTTCAGATATAAATTTTACTCTGCTGTCCCTAGTACTAATGAAGTCAGTCTCTTTTGGTGGGTTTGCAGCCAGGTGTGTCCAGTTCTGTGGCTAACCAGTGCTCTTTACTTAATTTTTCCACTAGTGACATTTCTATCAAACTTTAAAAACAAACAGAAAAATTGGCTTGATGCAATGGCTCCAAGTGTTAATAGTACCATTAGGCTGGGTAAAAGACTTTCTTTGGATCCTGCTTTGCCAGAGATCTCCACCTCGTGGCTTGCAGGGAATGGATTTATACTGTGCAAGCTGGCAGTTGCCTCATCAGTTTGGAAAGGGAATTCTCTCAGGACTAGACACTGCTGCTGTCTTCTCTCTAAGGGAGCTCTGGAGCCACCTGAGAATTAACCTGGCTGATCTCAGTATTGTCCTTTAGTAACTGTGTGACTTTAAAAGTTGTTATAAAAGTTTGTGTGTTTTAATGCCCTTAGATGAAGCTGCACAGTTGATAGGAAGGACATGTAGGTGTTCTCTGGAACAGGATTTCAGCTGATAACAGGACAAGAGATCTGAGGGTTAAATAAATGAGTAAATAAATAAATTATAGACATCCAACCACTCAGAAAATCCCAAGCCAAAAAAACCCCAACACCCCTTCTCACTCCTCCAAACACCCCACACTAATTCTTCTGGGTGCAAATCCTGTGGTGTCTCAGCAAGATCCATCAGGCTTTATTCCAACACTTGTGCCTGGTTGTAGGCTCACTTTAGCTGCCTTGGTCGTGTATGTTGTGGTGGCATTCTGCTGCTTAAATGAATTCAAGTTGTTTTCAGTGCAAAATGACAATTCATTTTATAATGAATAAATGTTTTAAAAGAGATAGGACTAGGAGGGGCTGTCCAGCCTAGTGTGCCAAACCTGTTTTAATTTATCATAATCTCACTTTCCTGTTTTCCCACCAGACCACTTAGACTCCTACCCCCTTTTTTTTCCAGGAACACATCTAGGTGTCTTTTGAATTCGTTTATTGGCTCTGCTGTGTGTAGCACAATACAGCCTTTGTTACACTTTTAGCTAGAGCTGTTTATACCCAGTGACCCATAATTTGCTCTCAATTACACTCATGTACATCTGAAGTAACAGCATCAGAATCAATACATGTAACTGAGAGTTGAAATTGGCTCTGGGAATATGAACACCATTTTCTGTCTTGATACTCTTTTCACAATTAGAAAATTTCAGTTGATTAAAAATACCAATTTACCTTACAGGAGCTACAGAACTTCCTACACTCAGTTTAATTCTGATTAAGTTATTCTTACTGTGGAGAACAAAAAGTTTGACCCTTGTAACTAAAGACTCAGAAGGCATGGTCGAGGTGAGACCAGCAAGTTGTAGAATGGCTTTAGAGGATGAAAGAACAGGGTGTAAAATGGATACAGTTTTAAAATAGAACTTGATCTTGGTATGAATTGAAGTGGGAAGCTGCTGTATTGGGGTGTTCAAGGGTTCTCTCCAGGGCTGCCTCTAAGATCTGATGGGAAGTCATGGAGTCGATTTTTGGATGCACAGGAATGAAATTACATTTTTGAGAGAGAATGGGGGAGAAGGAAAGTGGATGCAGTATTTTGGGGCTGGAGTGGGGAGTTGGGATGAAGGGAATGTACTGAAGCAAAACATTGCAGAGTTTTTTGCAGAATGTACTGAAGCAAAACATTGCAGAGAAGGTATTGATTTTGTTTGAGGAAATGAACTGGGATATGAGACAGAGGGTAGTGTTCAGTACTGTTGAAAAAGGTTTTAAAAAACTTATAAAACTAAAGAGAAGTTTGAGTTTTAAATTATCTATGTATATTTTGAAATGCTTTACTTGGACATTCTAAGGAGAAAAATGTTATGATTTTTGATGACCACTTGCAATGTATAAATTTTCACCAGTTTCTAGTGTTCCCTTTAAAAAAACCAAAGAAACTAAACTCTTGCCAAAGTAGTGAGATACAAAATTGCTCTGTATAGTTTTTGTAGTTTTTTTAAATAGGATACCAGACATTGTATGATTAGTTTTACCTGAAGTTACTGTTTCAAGAACATCACAAAAAGAACCCTTCATCAACCCTTGATCTTTTCTCAAAGAGCTCGAAAGTTTACGCTGAGTTTCCAGTACTTTGTCATTTCATAAATGAATAATAGTAGGTACTTTTCCAGAGGAAATTTAGTAAATTTGATTCTGGAACTCTTAATAACTTAAATATGTAGGATAGTGCAAGTGTATGGAATGTTACCTTGAATTATGTCAACTGGTGATATCTGGAACAAACTGTAATGACTCAAATTTAGCTTTACCAGCACATGGAGCTTTGAAATGTGGGTCTCTTTCTCAGGTTGTTTGTGATGTAGTTGTTCTAGAGACGAGCACCTGTGGAACCAACACACCTGGGTGAAATGTTTGGGCCATGCTGAGGATACCTGGTATTGAAATCAAGATATAATAAATGCTTGGATTCTTTTAAGCTGGCCTGCCCCAGTTTTCTGGCATAAAAAAATCAATTCTGGCACAAAAAAAATCAATTTAAATTTCCCAGATGTGTTGGATCCTGTTACTGTAAGGTGGTGTCATTGGCCTGTTCTGTGCTTTGCTTGAGTGCCTGCAGGAATTACACTGGAAGCTGCCTGTGGCACTTTTTCTAGAGATACCTTTTTTTCAGTATTATATTTTATTCAGTATTATATTGCTCTGTGTCCATTATATAGGGAAAGGTTCTTCATCCAGAATATGCTTTTAAGCTCCTTCATAAAAACAGAACTAATACCAAGACCAGAGTCTGTTCTAAATCAAACCAAACAAACCTTTGAGAGTTTCTCTCTTGTTCCCATTTTAATCACACTGTTGCTTGTGCTTTTCTGTGCAGGTAGAATGTTACTGGTATCTTCTACTTCCACCTCGGGAGTGAGTCTTGTATTTTCTTGTTAGAGCTTGGTTTATTTTGTCCTTCTATTTTCTGAGTTCTCTGGCTCATTTTATCCATTTACAGAACTGGCAGCTCTTTGAAACTTTTTTTTTTTTTTTTGACTGCTTTTGCTACCTGCTCCCACAGAACAAAAGATAATGATCAGGAAGTGCAAGTGCAGCCTCTGCAGCAATCCCAGTGCCTGCTTCCACACTTGCTGACTCCTCTGATTTCTTTTACAACCCTAGAAAAGCAACAGCATAGGATACTTCTGTACACATCTAGGGAAACTGAGGTGCTTTTCTGCTTTCCATTCTGGTCTGGGAATCTCAGTGGATTCTATTCCTTTTTTCTGTCCTCAGTCTTCTCTTTCTGGTCCTACACAGCACTTGCTTTATCTCGATTAATTAGTTAATTACCATTACACTTCTGTAAGAGCTTGAATGTTTTAATTTCATTCAAAGGTCAGGAAATACTGCCAAAGCTTAAAATACCAGCCTGTGGGTGAGCAGGGGTTTTAGGGGGTGTCCCCTGAGCTTTGGAGACATTTGTCTCATTGATGCTGAGTACCAGCAATTCTGTTTGGAGATGCTGCTTGAAGACTTCATTTTTAAAAATGGGAAAGTGGCAGAGCCCTTGCAATTGGTGGAAATACAGGTCTAAAGCCCCAAAGGACAAAGCCAGGTACTAAGAGCTTAAAAATAATGAGTCTCCTTGAGAGTATCCTGAATTTGCCCTTTTGTATTTCCTATTTTACTATGTCCTTGCAGGAGGGAAGATAACTCATATATAGGTTTAATCTGTGTTACTCAGGAAACTGTGTAAGGAGGATTTTGACTTCTTAAAATCTTTGCCCATGCTTTTAGGATCTTCTGGAAGTTTATTTATTCACAGCAGCATCGAGTCTGAATGAAATGCAGAAGTAAGATGGAAAACTCACAATATCTTACCATGCAGCATTTTCATGGTTCGCTTTCCTCCTTTGCCTTTTACTTGAGGGCAGAACTAGGGTAGAGAAATAATTTTTGTTCTCTTCTGAAAGGTTACAGTAATAAAGAAACTCTTGTTAACATCTGAGTATATGGCAGGCAGGAGTTTTCACAGTCTGGCATTGTTTATTTTACCAGCAATTTGGAACCTTCTGCACTCTTAAAATATTGGCAAGAAAATATTTAACTGTTAACTGTTCTGTGGCCTGCGTGTGTTTGAAGCCCTGGGGAGGAGGAATGCTTGGGGAAATCGGGTTTTTCTCAGCTTATGATTGAAACCAGAAGGTGCAGAATATTGGTAGAAGGTGAAAGCAATGTGACTTCAAATTACAATTTTACCCAAATGTGGAACTGGTGGGAGAATGTCAAACAGGTCACATATGAGCAGGGCCCTGCTATAAGAGAGTGGGGAGGCCGATGGGGCAAACACAAATCAGACAGTCTGCCAGGCACTACAGAAATTAATTTGAAAAGGTGATAGTAATTGTGAGTATTTGCTTTTGTCCTGGCCTCTGTCACTGGATAAAGGTTGTTGCAGTAAGGATTGGGCTGGTTAATTGCTGACTAATTGTATGTACTCTAGCAATTGTCACTCCATTTGAAATTTAATAAACTTTTTTTTGACAGTAGTTTTAGGAGAGGAGATGCATGCCTTACTGTTCCCCTCTAACAGAAGCTTGTTCTGGTCCCAAATTCTGGAGAAAGAATTTTTTTTTGTGTGTGTGTTCTTACTGTTTTTCCCCTAGGGGAGGATGACTTATTTGGTATGAGCAGGATCATTTTTGCTCATATTACTACATAAAATGTAACCTTTTCCCATGAGGGTATTAAAGTAAAGGGAGCAGGTTTTTTAATAGCACTAGCACTTTTCAGGTGAAATTCCTGCCAAGTCAGCAAAGTGACCTGATGTCTGGTGTCCAGGATCATCTAATGAGCTGTGCCTGTCCTGGTGGAGGTGAAGGCAGGGAGGAGCAGAGACCCAGACAGGAGAGGTACCCTCCAGTTTCTGCAAGGGTCAACAAAACTGGGCAGAGCTGAACAGGCTCAGGGCTCTTGCTCCTGTCAGATGAAGATCCAGTCTGTGCTGTGGCTGCCAATGACCAGAGGTATTTGGGATAAAGGGTAAGAAGCAGGGCTGTGGGTCAGTTCCTTCTGGTACATTCTCTGGCATTCACTAACGAGTAACGCGAGAGCTGCACGGGGAGAGCCGGTTTGGGATCACTGGCACAAATCCTCCAGGAATGTGCAGCCCTTTGTTACCTCTTCCATGTTTTTTGCTATTTTGTGCCCTGTGGTAATGACTTCTGCCACTTAAATGTGTTGCATGAGAAAACACCTAAATTTTAAAATAATGTTTGGTCATTTCATTAGATTCTTTTCTACATCTTTCTTAATGAGAAACAGTGGACAATAATTCCTTGTTTATCTGCTTGATATCACTCATGATTTTACCTCTCTACCATCTTCTTCCTCGTTTCATCCTGAAAAGTTTCCTGAATGTTTCCTCATATGTCTCATCATGTCATCATGGTCTTTTCTGTGTGTTTTCTACTACTTTTAGATCTGTTCAGAGATTAAAAGGTAACAATTATGCACAGGATTTTATCTGCAGTACATTATTGATTTATACAGAATAGGGTTCCTCTCTTGGTTTATATTCCTTTCATAATATTTCCTAATATTTGTTTATCTTTTTCTTCACTATTGAATTGTTGAACTTAAATTTTTTCTCTTAAAGATCCATTTCCAAACTGTAGCTGCCAAATGTATGCATATTGTTCAATAGGTTTTATGGATTATTTTTTTTAACACCTGCTAGTAATACCTTTATCAGCATTGAATATCACTGGTCATAATTATCTGTGATTTTTATTTTCATTTATGGTATTTTCTACTAATTTGTACTTACCTGTTTCTGCTGAAAGACTTTTCAGGATGGATGCCACCTTTCCTGTCTCAGCAGCCCTGGTGATGTTAGCTAAGATGTTTCATTTAGTTTAGTACTTTATGATCCCTGGAAATTTGTTGCTCTTGACTTTTTTAAGTTATCAGAAGTCTTTCTCTATGGGCAGATGATATTACCTGGAGTATGATGGACTGGAAGTGTCCAAGGCCAGGCTGGACAGGGCTTGGAGCAGCCTGGTTTGGTGAAAGGTGTCCCTGCCCATGGCAGGGGGTGGAAATGGATGGGCTTGAAGGTCCCTTCCAGCCCAAACCATTCTGGGATCATTCTCTGACCCTCAGAATCCTGAGTGCTGTGAGAAGGTGATGGAATGAGTATTCACTGATCCTGTGGAAAGACTGGGCCAGCAGAGGAAGCCAGCAGGAGCCAGTTTCAGGAGGAACCCACAGGAGGAGATGCATCTCCTCGAGGGTAGCAGGCCAGGGTGCTTCCTGCTGAAGCACGTGGTGAGTGCAGAAAGTTCCCTGGGCAAACTGCTGGACATAGAGACCTCTCTAAGCAAATAGCAAGAGTTGGGAAGTATTCTTAGCTGAAATTGGTTGGGAGAATCCTTGGAGGGAAGTATATATCAGCTTTTGTAGGGTTTGGCCTTTTCTTGAGGAGATCTGGCAGGATACCCTGTTGGGTGGCCCCTTGGTCTGATCAGTGTTCCTGGTGTGTGACACTTTCTGACTGTCCCTGAGGTTTGTCTCAGTGGGGAGCTGGAGCTTTATAGGATCTCTGGGAGTGCTCATGGTGCATATTTACCTTAATGCTTTATTTACCTTTACTACTGTCTTCTCCATGTGCTTCTTTCAAACTTGGTTCTGAAATTTCCTTTATCAGTTTATCAGGCTGAATTCCTGGTGTGTTCAGAAACACATTGGTGATTAACTTTAGGCTTTTACCAGCTAGTTTTTTCAAGAGGCATTATAAGAAAATCCCTTGACAACTGCTCACCTTACAGAGAATCAACACAACTTGACAGAGCACAGCGATTTGACTTCTTTTCCCTGATCCTTCTCTTGAGAGGTTGTCAGTGAGCTCTGCCAGCCATGTTCTGCAGGGAAGCAGGAATTTGTAATAAGCCATGGAATACAGTTCAGATTGTTCTGTGGTCTCCTCTGCATCTGTAACTGTTACCATGGCAGAGCTTCCAAATTAATAAACTGCAAGATAGGAACAAACCTCATTTTGTGGGTAGCAGAAAGGTAGGGGGGAGCATCTGTTGCTGGAAGATGTAGGTAATGTCATATAACTTGCTTTTCTGTGTCTTTCTTGGAATAAACTTGCTCTGAGGAGCCTTATTGGTGATTGCAGAGTTGTTGTGAAGGTAGAGCACACACAGCTTTTTCCATTAACATGTTGTTCTTATGGATTGAAGATTTTGGCAGGAGCTGGTTCTGCTACAACATTTACAACCCAGTGTTTAGCTTTTGTCTAGGTTAAAAGAATATTGGAATAGATTATCACTGAATATTGAAGAAGGCTTTAAAGATTGTTCTCTGAAGTTAATGATTATGGAGGTGTATTCCAAAATTACTTCTAATTTAAAAAATAGAGAATTTATCAGAAGAGTTAATATTTAAAGCATACAGGTTTCAAGCCTTGGCTAATTACAAGCAGTGATCTGCTTTGCAGACTAAGTAGTAGAGCAGTAAATAAAAGGCTCAAAAATTGAAGATTGGAAAAATAATTTCTTCAATATCTTTGTCATTTTACAAGTATGTGCCTGAAGGAACTGGCTGTTATGGCGCCTTGCTACGGAAATCTTCCTAATCTTTTTTATTGATTTAATCTTTTTGATCCTAGATACAGTCTCAAGCATGTCATTGCTGTCCTGCAAGCAGTAGTGATGCTGTAGGATGAAGTAAAAGGGCTGCATTTGCCCATTTAATGTCACGTGTGTTTTAACACAGTGTTTTGAGCAAACATGCTAAAAGCCCAAATATACCTATAAATGCTTATATATTATTTATAAATAACATAAACCAAATTACAAGTAATTCTGTCCAGTTACAACTTGAGAGAAGGGGCATAAAAAATCCTAAATATTTGTGGAGTGACATTTTTTACCATGAAAGGTCAGTCCTGTATCTCCTTCAGGGACTTTTGCTGATATTCCTGCTCCAGCAGTCAGCAGTGTCAATGAGAGTGGTTGGTGTTTATGGCAGTGGAGCTGCCAAAGTCCCCAGAGTGGACTCAGCCATGGCAAGTTGAGTGTACTCGGATCTGTGGAACTTCTTTTGCAAGGGATGGATTGATTTTTACTGTATCACCATGAAGCACAACTTTGTTGTTGCAGCTTTGACCACTACAGGCGTGTGCTGCTGGTGTGGTGTGACAGTGCACCTGGAAGAGCCCAGCCCTGGTTTGAAGGATGGCTGTGCTGACACATCCACTGTGTACAGGCACAGGAGCAAACTCATTGTACAGAAGAGGCTATTTATTGTAGCAGGAATGGTATAATGAGAAGGAAGGGGTGGAAACCCATGCCAGAAAATGCAAATATGAAATGAGATACACATGTTCAACTGTGAGGGTGATATGCTTTAGCCAAACACAACTTAGTGAGCTTAGTACAGGGGGAACTCAGTGAAATGTAATGGTCTGTGATATGCAGAGGGTCAGGTTCTATGATCTAATCATTTCTTCTGGCTGAAATCTCTTCATAAAAAAGTCTAGTTCAAGCATAACTTACAGCCTAAAGAGAGGAATTGCTGCCTGGAATTCAATGACTAGGGCTTGTAGGAGGCAGTTAGAAGTGCCCCTTCTGGCTTTATAGTCTATGGAAGGATTAATGTGTAAAAGTAGCTTAAGGGTGCAACACATGCTGGCAGAAGCTGAAGCAGAAAGAAACTGCTGTTGCAGTGCTCTCAGACAGTGCAGCCCGTGGCCATCCCAGCTGGGGCAGCCCTGGCAGGACCCAGGTGTGCAGTGGCACTGCCAGGGACCCTGTGTCCTGCTCCAAGGGCATGGACTGCCCCTCCCTGCCTGGGCTTGTCCCTGGCTCTGAGCAGGCAGGGCACTTCAGAGCCCATGAAATTGTGAAGGCTGGGAAACACCATTCAGATCATCCAGTCACCACCAGTCAATGCAGCACCACCTCTGTGTTCACCATTAAACCTCAACTGCCACATCCACACATTTTGTGAACCAGTGATGGTGACTCCACCGCTGCCCTGGGCAGCCTATGCCAATGTTTTGAAGGTGTTTCTGTTGTTTCTTTTCCCTCATGTCCAATCTGAACCTCTCCTGGCACAACTTGAGGCTGTTCCTCTTGCCCTGTCGTTTGTTACCTTCCAGTCTGTGCACACTGATCCTGCTCTGCACCATGAGCCAAAGCAAGTGGGGAGGAGGAGGAGATTCATTGCCAGAGGACACTGATATGGACTGATTCTAGAGCAGTATTCACTTTAAATACCATGTCCATGTGTTAGGGCTTTTGCTTCATGTCCAGCAGTCAGGAGAGCACTGTGCTCTTACTTCCCTAGAAATCTTCTAAGAAACCTTCTGTGAGACTTGTCTGGTGCAGAGTCACCCTCAGCACGTGGCTGTTGGGTGAGGCACATGAACTCCCTGGGGCTGAGGATGGTTTCTGCACTGTGCCACAGAAAATCCAGCAGCTGCTTGCTGCAGTTGTCCCACAGGCAGAACGTGGGCTCATGGAGCCTTTCAGAGAGCAGCTGTGACCTGCAGCAGGAAGATAATGTTAGCTGTGCATTGCCTTGTTTCAGAGGTCTTGTAAAGGTGACATGGACCAAAAATGGGTTCCTTGTTCTGAACTAACACAGTCCTGTATCACTCAGCACATTAATCTGTCCAGTGACTGCTCTGCACTGGGCTGTTCCAAGAAGGCAAAGGGGCAAAGTCCCAAGAAGAGCTCCAGATGTTACTGATTTTTTCCTTGTTATTAGCAATTACTCACTTGGAATTCTCTAGCAGTTTTTCTTCTTTATAACAAACTGTAGAAGAGTCAGCAGAATCATGACCAACCAGATCCTGAAACTGGCCAGTGGTAAGAACTTGTACAAGCTTTGAAAGAGGAAGTGCTTCCAGCAAACACTGCTTTGGATCTGCTCATTTTTCTTGATTTATAAAGAAGGATTTTTTTCCTTCAATATTTCTACTTGACTGATCCCAGTTGCATTCTTCAGAAACTGCAGTATTCCTTTAAATATCATTTTATTGCCTAAGATACGGCTCCATCCCCAAACTCAGATTTTAGATCTGAAACTGTCTTTTAAGATGTATTTATTGCCATGTTTGTTTAACTTGGTTATCTCCTTCATCAATCTGTTTCTTACTAACTTAAAGCTGCTGCTCTTTGGTTTTAGTAGGGAAAGCTGCTTCCCCAGGGATGTATGGTCCAGGACTTGTCTCTGTAATGGGACTATTTGTTTTCTTTGCCCCTTGCAGTTGCCTGCTGTAACATTTGTAGTATGTGTTAAGTAATCCTTGAGGTAACATTTTTATTATGTCATAAAAAGTGCGTGGCAAATATATAATAACTCATGGAATTTGTTTGTTTAAAATGGAAGGATAATTTATTGAGTGTGTTACATGAGACCTGCTCCCCCTTATTAGAGCTGTAGAAGTGCAGCTTATTTAGAAGTATGTTCTATTGAGAAAAACCACGATCTCTGACATGCATAGAAGGTTTGAGCATGGTTGGGTAGAAATGACATCATAGTTTATGTACTCAATAAAAATTTAATTAAGTCATTACAGAAGTTGCAGTCATCATTTAACCCTCTGATTTCTTATGTTTAGTTCTTTTTTTAAACATTCAGTAATAACCAGTCTCCAAATCTTGATAGCCTATAAAATATCTGCATGGATTTTAATAGTTTATATTAATGGAAAAATATGAGTAACTGACATAAAAGGAATTTTCCTTGTGTTTTCACTATGTGCATTGCTGTAAAAATCAACAGATGAAAAAGGACAGTGGTTTAAGGGAAGAATATATGAACTGGAAATTTGTTCTCTTGGCAGAAACTAACTCATATTTTGATAGAAAAGCTGTTGTGTAATTGCCAAGGTGAATACTCGTAAGGATACTGAGAGAGATTTCAGGACAAGGGGTTCCCAGTGTGGTGGGTGTGATGGGCTGGTGTCCTGTGTGTAAACCTTGTCTCTGCAAAGTTCAGTGTCACACCTGAGTGTCCTGCTGGTGTGCAGGGCTGAAGGGCCTTGTCATTTGTACTTCTGGAGCGTGTGAGAGCTGTGGAAAAGAAATGCTTTGTGTCTCTTGGATCCCTCGTGGGAGTCACTACAAAGAAGCAGCTTTACCAAAGTGTGGCTGGGCCCTTGGGAGAGAACTGCATCACTTTGTTGGTAGAGGTAATGAGTAGAGGCAAGAGGGACAGACAGTGTGGATGAGGGAGATGCACAGGAGGCATTTCAGCCATCCCTCTGCACCCAGCATTGGTCCAGTCCCATTTTAAGCTCCCATGGATTCAGTTCTCACACAAATGGGTGGCTTAGGCCAACCCAGCAAATACTTCAGCAGTTATTAAATTTAGTTAAAGGTCAGTGTGGAACTTGGACTGAGTCGTACTTAGAGCATGGGGGAAGTTACTGTGTCATCACAGACTCTTAAAAAAGTTTAATCATAGTCAAAAACTTGTGAGTCTGAGCTGTGAGAGATGCTGGAGAGGCAGAATTCTTGCTGAGAGTCAGTCTGGACAGTAGAGGAGGAGCAGTGGCAGGGTGGTGTCTCTGTCTTCAGCATTCCAGTACTTCCACTGTAGTAGCACATCCAGCCCTGCAGTCTGTGCTTTGGGGAAAAAAAATGTGAAAAACTTTTGAGTTCCTACAGATGAATGAAGGTCTGGAATAGCTACTCAATAATTAAGCTACAGAGGGGTCTCCATGCTCTTGGGCTGTGCTTGCTTCACACTCCCCCAGCAGCATTTTCTCTCCACTCCTGCAGCTGGTGGCAGAGCTGTTGGCTGGGATGTTCCTGCCAGTTGTGTGTTGGGTCACACCAGCCTCAGCTGTGTCAGAATTCACGGAGCTGTGTCACGGGGGCTCCAGAGTGACTGAGTGACTCTGGATTGCAGCCAAATCTCAGTGAGGTGGGCTGGGGCACTGGTGGTTCTTTGTCCACTCACAGTGAAACTGGGAATATTTTCTCCTCACCTCTTACTTAGAGCCTGTACTGATGGTTTTCTGGTTTGTTTTTCAGATTAATTCTACTGTTCTAAAAGAAGAGTTGAAAAGGATGGTTGAAAATTTCTACGCAGCTCTGTTTGGATACGATGAGGTAAAAAGGCTGTTTTCAGGGAATGTACCACAAGTAGACCATCCAATTCCTGAACACAGAATAGTCCAGATGGGTAAAACCTTCACTGTCCATTTCTTTGGAGAAATATTAAGTTAGGGAAGCAGCCTTGAATGAAAGTTCTTAGGAGAAGACAGCACAGAGCACAGGGATTGAAACCATGGGGTGTGGAAGGTAGGGTGTTCTTTGTGCTGCTTCACCATCCCTTCTTGGCCACTACCATATCATTTCCTCCCTCTGAATCCTGTTGTACTCAGCTGTACTTTGAAAGCAAAGTAAGGATTTTGCTGTATTTGCTCCGTGGGGGTGACTTGGCTAGCTCAAAAAAACCCCTCAAATCAACAAGGACACAAAGTATCAGGTTGACAGGCGCTCTTTCTCCCCGAGAACATATCCACAAATTCACTAGTGAACACATCTTGGGAGAGGGGAGAAGGGGACAAGGAGAGAAAGAAGGAGGGAAGGAAAGCGAGGAGAAAGAGACTGAACACCTGAGAAGAGGGATTTTAAACTCAGGAGGAGGGGGGCGAAGGAAGGGAACCAAAGCAATGGGAGCCAATTGATGGCACCGGTGAGGGGAGAGACTTAACCTGAGAGGGGGAGAGAAAACAGCTACAAAATCCAGAGGGGTGCACAGCACAAACCCTGTGGCACATAATCAGTGATACATTAGTGCAGCACAGCAGGATTTATAGAGTATTTGTAGGGAGTCTATGCACGAATATTTATAGGCAGAACCTGATAACACAGGGAGGCAAAAGCACTACTCTGCACAAGTGTCTGCAGGACTTCCAAGAGGAAAATGCATCTTTTTTTTACTCTAGTGTGTGTTGCTCTTCATGGTGCTCTTATTCACATTGTGATATTATTTTTTTGCACAGTGATTTGCATGGTTAATATATTGTAAATGTAACCTCATAGAGTTGTGGACAGTGTTACTCATGCAAGGTCTAATCTAGTTTTAAATATAGCCAGGATGTGTCTGCTTGTGCTTTGTTGACAATCTTTTTGGAAACAAAATGTTTGCTTTGATTAAAGACAAATGTTGACTTTTTTGTATTTTTAACTGAATATTTTAAAGTCTTTTGCCTTTGGCAAATGTGTGAGCAGAAGACAGGAGTTATGAGCCTGTGGTGACAACACCACATAATCTAAAAAGACAATAAAAGTTCAAGAGAATTTGGACAAGTAACATTAATGGATGTGATTCTTGTATAAACTAAAGCTAATATTATACTTAGCTGGAAAAAATCTAGATAGTTCTTGATGAGCAGGATTTCTCTCTCATTTAGAATGAAAAGTAAAAAAGCAAAGAAAAATAGCAAACTCCAGACTACAGTTCTGCAGCATTGGATTAAATATCCTTTAATTTTTCTTTTTAAAGTGTCATAGGCTTCACACATTCCCATGAGGTGGGATGCCTTCCTTGTAAGATTACCATTTTTATGGTAAAGGTTTCATAACACAGAAATGCACTTATCAAATCTGACATTAGGAATACCCTGACCCAGGTTTTTTCCAAATTAACGTGCCAGAAAATTAGTTACAGACTGCTCTGTAAATTAATTTAAGGCCAGGGCTGTTTTTCCATTCTGGGAAAGAGTGATGTTGCTGCCTCTGCATGTGCAGAGCCCATGGCAGCTGTGGGCTCTGGGACAGGTGCCGTGGCCGGGGGCCAAGTACACGAATGGGGCTGTCTTGTGTTCAGACCTTCTTCATGTGCAGGTTTTAATCCCCCTCTGTGCTTCCCTTTAGGGAATCTTGTGTGATGATCACGTTCTGGCAGCAGCTCTTTGGAGAAACCTTTTCAACAGGAACTGTGATGACCCTCGGCACCTGGAGCTGCTCGTGGAGTACGTGCGCAAACAGGTCCGGCCCCGCTCTCCTCAGCCTCTGCTGCAGACAGGAGGGCTTGCTTCTTCTGCTTGCATGTGCAGCTCACTTCTCATAAATACAGCTGATTTTAATAGTCAGTGATCATTTTTAGGGAGAAGAAGGTAAAAATCTGAAAGCTGGATGGTATTTATTATAGAGTCATGGAATGTCCTGAGCTGGGAGGGACCCCCAGGATCACCCAGGGCAGCCCCTGGCCCTGCACAGACACCCCAACAACCCCACCCTGGGCATCCCTGGCAGTGCTGCCCAAAGGCTCCTGGAGCTCTGGCAGCCTCGGGACTGGTACCATTGCCTGGGAGCCAGGGCAGTGCCCAGCACCACATGGGGGAAGAACCTTGCCCTGAAATCCAACCTGACCCTCCCTGGCACAGCTCCAGCCACTCCCTGGGTCCTGTCCCTGGTCACCAAAAAGAACAGATCATTAGTGCAGTTTGCTGACAAATGGCTGCTGAGAAATCAATGGAATATTGGAAGCAGTCCTGCTCGCCTATTTCTGGACCTGTGCTATGGAGGGGCTTGACAAAATGTGCCAGCAACAGGCTGCAATTTGTTGTAGAATTGTTCTCAGTGTTAGAGAGTTGAGGTTCTCCTCATAGTGAAATAGCACATAGAGCTTGAAAGTCTCTTGGTGACCTCTGAGGAAAAGAAACCACTGGGTTTGTTTTCCAGAATTATTTCTGTTTCTTTCAGTTAGTACAGGAGGAGACAACACTGAGTAGTGTTTGTCATCTCAGCCCTGAGGAAGTTTGTGAACCAGATCTCTAGGAAATGTTGGTGGGATAAAGTCCCTGTGGACACCAAAGAAAGGGGTGAGAGAGGTTGTGGAGGAAGAGTGGAGGGTGTTGGACAGAAAATTGAAGACCAGAGCTTTAACAACATCATTCTCTGTAGTGTTTCCAATACCATATTCAGGATCAGATAGAGGCATGGAGAGACATGCCTCTATGCAAGTGTGTGTCTGATAAAATGGGAAATAAAGGGCTGAGCTTCCTAGGAGACTGAGGACACTTTGGGAATGCCAGAGAGTTCTCAGGAGGGCCTGGCTTAATTAAATGCTGAAGGTTCCTGATGCTCAATGGTGAAGCTGTAGGAAAGTTTGCTGGGGACTGACACATATAAAAAGTAAGCAGTTTGGGATAATGTCTTGCCAGATGGGGAATTTGTTGCACTTATGGATATTCAAGCAAAGGATAGGTCTGAAGCAATCAGCAGTTGAATGGGAAAGAGTGATCAGTAGGAAAATGTGGAGCATTAGGGAGGAATGAGCATAGGGTCTGTGCAGACAGCTCATTCCTACAGACAAGCAGTGCACCTGAGAAAAACATTCCCAACTTCACATGGATACCAATGAGCTCTGAACTGTTACTACACAGGAATGAGGCCTTGAGATTACAGTTGTATTATCAAAATGTCAGCTCAGCACTCCATAGTGTTCAAAAAAATTGTAAAACAAATGCTCAGAACTACTAGGAAAGAAATAGAGGATAAAATATTGCTGTGGTGCTAGTTTTAGGTCTCTGGTACCATTGTGAGCTGAAATAATGTGTCTGGTTTGGGTGCTGACCACCAGGACGGATAAAACGGTAACTGAAGAGGGCTCAGAGAGGAGCACTAAGGCTGGCAGTGAAACTGCTCCTTTATTAGCAATGGGTAGAATCCCCTGCCCAAAAAAGAATGGGAGAAAAAATGGGAGACATCTCTGGGAAATCTTGCCCATCCCTGGAAAGGTGAGCAAGGAAAGGTGCTCAGGGACACAGGAATGTGGGGACGGAACGTTGCCACTGTTGGTTGGGGTGCTGCAATTGCATGTGGGTTCCAAAGCTACTGGCAGAGTTTATGGAAGAGAAGTTTGCCCAGGGCTCTTAAGTCCACAACCACTTAAGACTCAAAATCTGTGAATGAAGAGATTTTTAGAGGGAGGTAAAATGAAGGAGGAAAATAGCATTGTGTGCTGTGTTTAACTCCTCCGGGGGAGGCTGCTGGTGGTGACCATCAGGAACAGGACATTGTGCTTAGGTGGCTTCCCAGTGTGACCCTCTGTGGCCATGGGTACATTCATTCCCCTGCTGAGAAACTCCTTGTCCAGTTACCCTTTGTTTCCAGCAAGATTGTGTACAAGTTTGTCCCCACAGTTTCGTGTGGATCCTGTCTTTAACAGTGGCTGGTAGTGGATGCCAGAGGAAAACATACTGACAGGACAACATGTACTGTGCCCCTGGTCAGCTCTCCCAAACTTCCTGAGCTAATGGTGGTGGGTTTGTCTTTGACTGATCCTTGAGTGTCTTTCTTCTTTTTTTTTTTCCCCATTTCCCTTATCTAGACTGACCAGTGTCAGCAAGTTGACCCTCTGCTGTATTATGAGAGGGTTTTTTATTTTTCAATTTTGCTTACATTGCACCTTAAAATTACATTAGATCCCAACTATCTTGCCCAGAGACATTGTGGATGCCCCATCCCTGGAAGTGTTCAAGGCCAGGTTGGACAGGACTTGGAACAGCCTGGGACAGTGGAAGGTGTCCCTGCCCATGGCAGGGGGTGGAACTGGATGGGCTTTAAGGTCCTTTCCAACCCAAACCCTTCAGGGATTTCTTCTGTTGTGAGGATGAGCGTTCATTTCATGTTCACCTCTTCCAGCTCCTGTGCTTTTATGTGATAAATCCCAGGTGTTCCCTGCTGGTCAGGCCATTTTTCTGTAGCTGAAGCCTTGGTTGTGTGCAGGCTGGGAACTCTGCATGGGCTGCTGGTCCGGGCAGTCCTCTGCAGTAACCACCAGGAGGATGAAGTGACTCATGGCAGCTTTGCTTTGCTTTGCGTGGCTCGTAATTGTCCTGTTGCCAAAGCTTCAGAGGAGGCATTAACTAAGGCATCAGTGACACAGGTAACTCCAGAAGATCTGCAGATCCTTATCCTGCCCTTTCCATGACGCCTCGCAGTCGGAAGTGACCTTTTTAGGTCCACCTCACACAAATGGCAGAGTAGGCTGAAATCTCCCTGTTGTGCTTGCCCTTTGGAAAGACAGGTGTTTGTGCAGCTGCTGAGGGAGCTGGCTGGGCACTGGGACACGTGGCAGTGACTTGCTGTGCTTGCAGGTGCAGCACCTGGACGCGCTGAGCGGGGAGGACCTGCTGCTGACAGGCGAGGTGAGCTGGCGGCCGCTGGTGGAGAGCAACGCCCGCAGCATCCTCAAGCCCCTGTCCCCCATTTACAACGACGAAGGACTCTGAGATCCATGGGCCAGAACAGCTTGGGAAGCGTGCCTGGAATGGGGCTGGGCTGAGGCTGTGTGGTCAGCATGGACAGTCTGCTGTTGGAAGGAAAACATTTCATTCGCTCTCCCATCCGTGGTGCCTCAGTAGCCTCCTGGACAGCCACGCTCCCGAATCTTTACCTGCAAATAAATGCTCATTGTTTTAAGAACCTCTGTCCTTTTTATGGCCCTGAGTGGCCCTTGCTGACAAATGGACAGAGCTGCCTTCTGCCTTTAGGAAACCAGGTGTTCACCATGATGTAGAGTTCTCTCAAAAAGACATTTCTGTCCCTTGCCTCATTTAAAGAGCTGCTACTCAGAGACACAGTGGTGTCCTCTGCTCCCTGAATGGTTGTAAATGTAAATTGAGCTTGGCATATTTAGATATTAAATCCTTATTTTAAATGCCTGATATAAAGGTGGAAAGGTCCATCTTTGCTTTAGGGAAGTTAAGAATTGCTTTAACAGATTATGAAGGGTTTTCTGTGAAAATCCCTTTTAGGAACTCTCCGCTTTGTTGCACAAGGATAAGAGAATGCAAAGAATAATGCACAGTCCCCAGCAATCCTCTGTGACTTTGGCTGTCTAAGGGAGATTAAAGCCCCAATTGTGGCTGGGCTGGCACTAAAAGCTGCCTCAGTGCTTGATGTTTCAGTCTGCCTTGATGGTACTTCCATGTTCTTTGTAGAATTGTGTTCTAGGAACTCCTTTATGAAAAGAAAATCCCTGTTGTGTCCATGGGACAGGACTCTGCCATTCTCCATCCCCCAAAGCAGCAGTCCAGGGCTTTTTTTAGCAAGATCCTTCAACACCAGTGAAAACATTCTATGGCTGTGCAGGCAAAAGGTGCCAACACAGTAATTAGGGGAGCAGGAGCTGCACTGATGAGATCAGCAGAGGCCAAGGTGCTCTGTGTGGGTGGATGGTTCACCTGGCTGTTTTCAGGTCAGTGGCAAAAACAGTTTTCATTTCTCTTCTGTCCAAAATCTGAGTCAAGAATAAACGTCAGTCTGGGCAAAACTGCTGTGTGTTTGTTTTCTGTGCCATGTGTGCTTTTGATAAGAATAAGCCCTATAAAATCAGGATTTATTCCTAATAAAAGTGTTAAGCAAAAGTAGGAGGTGATAATCCTTAATTTGTGAATTTAATCCTTAATTTGTGACTCCTTAGTCTGGTGAAAGTATAACTGTCCCTGGCTGTGACTATTCTTCCTTCTCAAGTTGATTTCTTCATAGTGTGTGTGTTGGGGAATATTTGTCATCCCTTCCCCATGTAAAAAGCAGTGGGATGCAGCAAAGAGGCTCCCAAACACTGCCTTGTGGGTTGATTTTAATTTTTTTTTAATCTTCATTTATGGAGCCTTCTGTGTATAAAAAAGGCATTTTGTTATTTTTTTCTGGGGCAAGCTTCCTCAGTTTAACTTGTTATAAAATGAGTCACGTTAAGAGCCCCTCTCTCTGTGTGAGGTGTATCCCTTCTCTGTGAAAACATTACAGCCCAAACAACTTGCTTGCAGTTTATTTAAGATGCTTTTGTTGAAAGCTGAGCTAAGCAGAGAAACCTCTTATGTGTGAAGTATTATACAGTGTGTGTGAGATAATAACACCTTGTAATTCATTACAGCTGGCTTGTATTTACATAAAAGAAGGCTGAGCTGTGTAGGAATTTGCTGATTAATTTATTTTTAATGAGAGTGAAGTATACCAAGTACCAAAATAAACTTTATTTTGTGTATCTTACTGCTCCTGAAATAGGTGGAAAAATTAATGGTAGATATTTTGGCTCAAAGCTACATACATTAATTCATATACAAAACAGTTATTTAAACTTTAACCCCTTTCCTGCTGTGTAATTTAAACCTGGGCTGATGTTCTCCATGCCATGGGAACAGGGGGTTGGGAGCACAGCACCATCCAGCCCAGGGACTGTGCCTGGCTGTGGGAGAGGTGCTGGAATCCTGGGGCTGGCCTGGAGGGGAGAGCAGCTTTGTGCTCTGAATGTGGGACAGCATTTGGTCAAACTGAACCCTGCCCTGTGTTTATGGGCAGGAGGCTCCACGGGTGATGGTGCCAGATTGGAGTCACTGGCATCTGCCCTTGCACCTTTTATTAGGGTGAGAGTAAAGGCCTGTAATCACTGCTCTGGCTGGGCCATGAAAAGCCTTCACCCACCTGCTGTAAGGGCTGAGCCAGCAGTGGGGTGTGCTTGGGCGTGTGGGGCCTGGTGAAAAACAAGGCAGATACTGTCTCTGAATTAAAAGGGTAATTTGTTAGAGAGGCAAAATCCACTGGAGGCTACACAGGACCAGGGAAGACTTGGCTTCCCAGTCATTAGTTACCCAGAGGCAGGATCCTACAATATTAGATTGGATACCAGGAAGAAATCCTTCCCTGTGAGGATGGGGAGGCCCCTGGATCCCTGGAAGTGTCGAAGGCCAGGTTGGATGGGGTTTGGAGCACCCTGGGATAGTGAAAGGTGTCCCTGCCCATGTCAGGGGGTAGAATGGGATTAACTTCTATTTAAAGTTCCTTCCAACTCAAACTGTTCTGGGATTCCAGTGTGACCCCTATTGCTCTCAAAAGGTGAAGAAAGGTGAGCTGGAAAGCTGCCATTGCCAGCATCTTACATAAGACATCTCTCCAACCAGAGGGAAAGAAAATGTGTTTCCCATTGCAAGTGTTCCAGCAGCAGAGATTGGCAGGTGAGTGATTCCTATGCACAGCTCTGCTTTGAGGGCAGCAGAACAGAGGAGGGTTAACCAAACATTGTAAAGCCCATCTTTTCCTATTTCAAAGTTTTCCAGAGGGTATGATTGAAGGTATTTAACTTATGGACAGTTCTTTGTTTATGCTGTTGGGTTTTTGGAAAGTGGTCTCGGACCATCAGCTTGGAGGCACTCACTGTATTTAAATGAACACATCCATGTGGATTTTTTTCTGGAAGGAAGTGCTGTATCATGCAGCCTGATCTCCTATCTCGTATACAGAATTTGGACATCGCTTAAAATTCCAAAGGACTTACTCTTCAACTTTTCCAGGTATCTTAAAGTGAAGAGACATGAGCCCCTAGAGAGCACTCATGGTTTCACCTACTTCCTGGGTTGCTCTCTGTGGGTAGAAGGATCAGCACCCAGTGTATTCCTTCTCTTCTGTTTTGCACCATGGGAGAGTAGGAGCATGTTTTGCCTCACAAGGTCAAACTTGGGAAGTCTCTTGCTTTAGGCTGGTATTTTTGAGATGTTTTGGAATAGGGGGGAGTCATCTGATGCTCTTCAATGCCTGCTCTGTTTAGGTGGTTAAATGTTTTCCTGTGTCACCTTGGCTGCTGTGCTCACACCACTTTTGGGTGTTGAACTGTTTTCTCCTGCACCTTGAAAGTGCTGCAGTGCTGGGAGCACAGGCATCCTCGATGATCTCTGCATTTCCTGGGCTATCCAGTGCTTAAGCCCTGTTGAAGTGCAGTTGCCACTTCCCAGATTTGTGACTCCTGTCCTCACATTCCACAAAGTATTTTCAGTCTCTTCCCCACCAAGCCCTCAGGTCAGAACTGCTGCTCCTCACCTGGCAGTCAGAATTAACCCCTGTTCTGTCTCCCTGCCCTTGGCTCAGCCAATGTGGGAAGCAGAAACTGGACACTAAGAACAAATTTTTCCACCAGAGCTTTCAGTTAATTGAACGTAGAGTAGGTGAAGAGCAGCAAAGCTGTGGAGGGGCTGAGCATCAGTTGGGAGGGGACTGGTTGTGCAAGCTTGGTCCCTGTGAAATGTGCCACTGCCACTGCATGGCACCACTCTGAGGAGCAGTGGGAGCCATGCCCTACCCTGTGACCCACTCGTATTTTCTACATTCTCCTACTCGTTGGAGAATGGTTTAATCCTGGTGGTATCTGCCTCCCAGGGATGTGCTGAAGCACTGCTTGAGCATTTGGAGAAGTTTGCTGATCCCCTCTACAGATGTGCTGAATGAGGCATTGAGCTCCAAAGCTGCACTGGGTGCTTCCTTCCAGGAAGAGGAAAGTCCCAGTGTAGGGAATTGTAAGTGTTTAAGTTAATCCATACTGAGAAACTGCTGCATCTTGCTCATTCTTCTGCTAAGAGAGCTGTGCCACAAATGCAGTGGTTATTTCAGGCCCCACTGTGGGGTTTGGTCATGGCTTTGTACATGAGCATTTTTCTTGGATGATGTTGGTGGCAGCTAATTTAGAATCACAGAATCATGGAATATCCTGACCTGGAAGGGACCCATCAGGATCACTGAGTCCAGCTCTTGGCTCTTCACAGGACCCCAACAATCCCACCCTGTGCCTGAGGGCATTGCCCAGGTTTCCTAGTGGAGACCTCACTGTATGGACTCCTCCCCATCTGCCTCTTCACCTCTGCCCTTCTTTGTCTGATCTCTGTTGTCTCCTTGATTAATGAACTCTGATAAAGGCTGCCTTGCTCTTCTCTCTGCCAGAGGCTGTGATGAACCCATGTCCTGTCCTTCCCAGTGACCTGCACTGTGTCCAGCACTTCCCAGCTGGATGGACACGTGTCCCAGCTCTCTGGGTGATGGTGTTCCTGTGCTGCAGGGAGCAGAATCTCCATCTTTGGGCACGTTGTGTCTGCACAGCCTGGCCCTCAGCGTGCTCCAAGGTTTCCTGAAGGTCTGAGAGGGCAAGGAGAGGGCAGCAGTTCATGTGAGAGCCTGGGGAAGCTGGCAAGGACGTAGAAAAGACCCTGAGGCTCAGCATGAGTGAACAGTGGGCTCTGCTGCTTACACAGTGCCCACCCCTGCTCTGCCTGCAGAGGCACCTGTGGGTGCCACGGGCTGCCCGGCCTCCTGCACCCTGATGGAGCAGTTGCTTATTAACCATCCTGTGATCCTTCCCAGACTCCCCTGGTGAGGGTTGGTTTGGCTGCTGCCCCTTCTTCAGACGTTCAGGGCAGCCCTGTGCATCCTACGTGTGTTCTTCCTGAAGCTGCTGAACATGTTGAGGGAGTCGTTGTTTTGCTTACAGTCATTCAACCTGCTGGGCAGCTTGCTCTGCTCATTTGTGGGACAGAAGAGATGGCTGGGCCTCGTCCTTCCACTGGGAATGCAGAGCTCACATGAAGGGTGATTCCACCTTCTGCTGTTGCATATCAGTGACTGCTCCAGATGTGAAAAGCTGGGAGCAGCCAGGGAGTTTAGGTCAAGTGGCAATAGATCTGCCAGAGGGACTTGGGGCAGGTTAGTGGAAACGCTGCCTTGAATTTTTTTAATCTTTTAGGGATCCTTCTGTGTATAAAAAAAGCATTTTGTTATTTTTTTCCAAGGCGAACTTTCTCAGTTTAACTTGTCACATAAAGAGAAACATCTGTAATCAGCAACATCTGTAATCACCAACTTCTACTGTCCTGTTGTTGCTGTCTCATGCAGGTGTGTTCATGTAAGAGGGCCCTGCACGAGCTGCTGAGCCTGGATCCTTGTTGGGAAGCTGCTGCAGCTCTTCCAGAGGTGAGAGCTCCCTCATGCTCATTTTAGAAGCAAGGAGTCCTGCTCATGCAAAGCCTTCATTATTGACTGCATCACAATGAGCTGGGCTCCATGCCTCATCCCACCTGCCAGCTCCTGCTTCTCCACATCCTGTAAGAACCAGGCATCTTAGGCAGATTTACTCAATGTCCCACATCCTTTCCTGTGCACCCTCTTCCTGCTGGTAGCCAGACTCAGTGATGTTACAACACCCAGTTGTCTCCGTGGATTCCCTTTGGAAGGAGACACAGGAGTGTCTGGAAGTGTTTTTCCCATGTTCCATGTTCCGTACAGGGCAGCAGCTGAGGGAAGCAGCACACTGTGGTCCCTCTCCTGCCAGCTGTGCATCAGCCCCCTGAACAGCTCAGGGCTGTTTTATGTTAGGCAGCCACAGCAGCTCCATGGACTTCATTGGCTTCCCTGCACGGCACAGGGGTGGTGAAGGCCTTGGAGCTGCAGCAGGACAGAACCTTTGTGCTGGACACACCAATGGCAGGGGCAGCCGGGGATAGGGGTCCCTGCCTCCCCTGACATCATTTGTGGTTGGATCACTTGGCCTGTGGCTGGCAACTGGTGTCCAGTGCCCTCCTTCAGCTGTGCAGCTGTGAGGCTGCCTCTCCCCTGGTTTGAGAGGGTCTTAACGAGTGGAAAAGGTGAAACACGGAATTTGTGTGCTGCCATGGTGCTTAGATTCTGTAATGCCATGGTTGAGAACCTTGAACAAAAAATGGGGAGATTTGACTTTGCCCTGTGGGTTCAGTGCTGACAGCTCCGTACAGGAACTAAAATTGGGACTTTTCTCATCGAGCTGTGCTGGCTGAGGGCATCTGGCCAGTGAATTCTGCAGTGGAGCACTGCTATGCAATGCCTTGCAGAAATGCTGGTACAGCACTGAGGAGCACTCTGATGTTTTGAGATGGAAGATTGGGTTTCAGTCTGAAATAGAGGGGGGGAAAAAGCAAATCTGGCTTCTCGTGTTCCCAGGTGAGTGCTCTCCAAGATCTCTCAGGAAACAGGTTGGCAGACTGCTTCCCGTGTGTGCGTGAAGAGGGAGCAGCAGGTACATTCTGTGGAAAGCCAGGCAAGGTGTTTGTTTGCTGAGCTCCAAGAACATCTGTGGGATGGAAGAATGAAGTATTGCCTAATGCTTGGATCCTGGCTGAGCTCAGATATCAGCCAGAGCAGAGCTGCCCAGGAACATTGACTTGGAAGTGGCACTTGGGGCGTGTGTAGCCAGAGGGAATTTTCCCCTTGTCTTTGTTGATTGCAGAAGGTGTGTGACAGCACTTCCAGATAAGATTCCTGCTTTTAGCTGGCAAAAATGGGCTGATGGGATTCCCACATCCTATGTTGGCCAATCAGCCTCTGGAGTGCCAATTAGAGCCGTTTGGCCAGACAGCAGGGACAGAACACCTCTCATCTAATTTTAGATGTCTGCATGGTAAACCTCTGTCACTGACTTGGGCAGCCAGAGCTCCTGCTGCTCAGTGGGGAGAGATAAGCACTTCCAAGGCACATTTCATCCAGCCTGTTCCAGGTGTCTGCTGCAGGGTGAGGTAACTGACTCCTTGAAGACTCTGCCTCTCCCCACCAACCCTGAAGGAGCCCAGCCTGACAAGCTGGGCTGGAGATGTTTACATCATGTGTGCTTTCATGTGCTGAGGACCATGAGAAATTACTGGAGGGAGAATAGATCATCACCAAACACCAGCTGGAGACAATACAGAATCAGCAGCAGAAAATATTTATTTGATGAGTTTTTAAATTCACACTCTTTTCAGCACTTCAGGAAGGCAAAAGGTATGGTGATGGTACACTTGTTTTATGTTATCACCCTGGCAAAGCAGGAACAGAGAAACACCCACATATTGCAGCTCCTTCCCTGTGGAGGGAAGGAGCTGGGTTGGCTGTTCACTTCACATTTTAAGTTATTCTTTAAACTGTTCCAACGTTTACTTTCACCTGTAACACTTCTGTGCCAGCCACTTTGTTACAGTTTTTTCCCATCCCTACTTTGCCCTTGCTCACTGCATCACAGCCAACTGGCTGCCAACTTCTCTTTTCTGATTCAATCAATGCAATGTTCTTGCCATTTGCAGTCCTGCTGAGGCTTCATCCTGACTTCAGGCATCTGGAGACTAGACAGCTAATCCAAGCTAATCATCCCATTCAGCTGTAGTCCGTGGAGAGTGATAGTCCCTTGGGGACGTGATTCATCCCAGCTGATTTAGAGCCTGGTGTCTGCATGTGCTGGTTCACACTCAAGCATGGCTGTCTCTCCGTTGACTATTGCCCCGTGGTTATTCCAGCTTTTATATGGCTAAATTTAATTTAATCTTGGGGAATTTTGTAGATAAAAGGTCAATTGATCACATTAACTCTCCAGACAGTTCTTCATTCTCTGGTTGCCTGTGTGGAGTTCAGTAGCTCCAGGGTGAGCTGATCTCTGCTCCTCTGCAGTTCTTCACACGTTGTGTTCTTGTGGTGTGTTCCTGTCCAATGCCTTAATTCACAATGTCTGCCTGTACTGTTCCTCCAGAAACTCCATGTTGCTTTGTAGAAGCTGGAGTTAACTAATCCCCGATAAGCAGCACGTGGGCAGTATCATCATTCACACAGCACCAGACTCCTGAGGCTGAAAGTCCTTGAAGGATTGCCAGGGGGAGGCTAAAAGAGCACATGAAATATTGCTCTTCTCGCCTGCAGTACCCTATGACCAAGATTCCTGCTGTGATTCCTACAAACACCTGACTGGGTGTCAAGAAATAGAATGTTCTGGCTTCTTTGCCAGATGCTGGTGAAGCAGAGCCAGGCTCCCAAGAAATGCTAAGGAGGAGAATTATCTGTGGCTCAGGGATGAGTAAGTTTCTTTGCCGAGTCTGATTACCCACTTGGGATATTTGTGTTTCATTACAACTGACACTAAGCAGGGTGTTTGATTTGGAACAAATTTCAAGCAGGAACAAGTTCCAGCATCTGCATTTCCACTGTGAGCACGGTGAGGGACAAAACGGGTTAGAGCCTGCTAAGGGTGGGGACCTGGGAAGGGAAGGGAATGTAACATTAATCAGTTACAAGGAAAAGGAAGGAGCAGCTTGAAGAGCTGATCTTCTTCCCCTTGTGAAAGGGGCACTCTCGGCACCGAGTATCAGGTTCGTGTCTGGGGAAGCCGGGTGAGGGAGCTGAGGAAAGCCGGCTCCTCCCCGGGTGTGGGAGGCTGTACCTGGTGATTAAGGAGTTGAGTTTAGGCTGAGTCCTGAAGGAACCTGTTGGGAGGAGCTCAGGAGTGCAGGAGAGGCAGAAAAGACCTGAAGACGGGGACAGGACTAATCCAGCAGGAGAGACTCATCTCAGCATCAGCAGCTCCAGTCATGTTCAACTACCTGGCAGTTGAGGTGAGGCCCCAGCTCCCCCGCAGCTATGGGAGCCAGCAAGGGCTGTCTGGGCCACTGAAGAGCCGCCTGGAGCAGCTGAAGAAGCCGTGGTGGAGGGAGCCCACCTCGCTGGTGCTCCAGCACAGTGAGACAGCCAGGCTGGCCATAGACGCTTTTCTTGAGCAGGGGGAGCGTGGCTACCTGAGTGCCATAGCCGAGGAGAAGGAGCTGCCATTTCTTTCCACCTTGGATATGGAATATATCAACCATCAGAGGAACCAAAGCTTCCCAGAGCCCAGTGCAATGAAAGACAAAGAAGCTGACCTTGGTGATGTGGACAGTGGAGACAGGTTCTCCCTCAACTCTGAACTAACATCAGGCACCTACTTCCCCCTCATGTCTGATGTGCACCCTCCGGAGCTGGAGCTGGGGTGGCCAGGGACACCGTTCCTCACGATGTCCGGCCAGACTCAAGCCACTGTGGTTTTCCAAAGAAACAGAACGAGCAGCATTAAGGATTTGGTCCGGTCTCTGATCAGCCGGGCACGGACGGTACGTACAGAGCTGTGTCCCTTGAGGGGAGCCTTGTGCCACAGCGCCTGGGGCTGGTGGCTGGTCCCACACCTGCAACCACACGCTCCACGCTCTTGCTGCTCTCTGCACATCTGGCACGATGTGATTGCCTTTTCTGCAGCAGACCTGTAGCTGTTCCTGCTCCTTTCCTTTCTTATAATTTCTTTCTGCCTGGGATTTCATGCCATCCAGGCAGTGCCCTGGCAGGCTCTCTGTGTCCGTGGCTGCAGGAATGCAGAGCTTTCCCAGAGCCTGCTGTGGGTGCATGGCAGAGCCTGCAGTGTCCCCAGCTCTATGTGTCTCAGCCAGCCCTGCTCCCTCTGCACAGCTGGGGCTCTTCTCCAGCCCTGGACATTATTTTAAGCTGGACAAGACAATACCACTGGTGAGTTGCTATCACAGAGAGAATCTCAGAATGGTTTGTGTTGGAAGGAACCTTAAAGACCATCTGATTCCGTGCCCTGCCATGGGCAGGGACACCTTCCACTAAACCAGATTGCTCCAAGCCCTGTCCAACCTAGCCTTGGACACTTCCACACAGCTTCTCTGGGCAGCCTGGGCCAGGACCTCACTACATAAGACCTGAGTAAATTTGTGGTTTGAATTGTTAGAATCCTGACTCCTAGGTGTGATGTCTGTGCCTCCCCAGGGATGAGTAAGATCAGCCCATTTTGCCCCATTGCACAGTTTCTGGTGTGTTATTATAACCCTTGGATGTAATAAAAACTGGATGACTACAGTGCCTGCCTACCAAGCACAGTGCTGGCATGATTTTTTTCACTCAGTTATGCTGCTTGTTGTTTCTTTTCCTTTGCCACTGTACTCCGTGTGAAAGCAGCAGCTCAGACAACTATATCAGACATATTTTCAGCTTTTGTCTTTGTCCTCTTTATGGTTCTTTTCAGCTGTTTCACATCAATCTTCTTTTGTAGTGTTTGTGTTGAGATATTGAAGAAACATTTAGAGCAAAGTTCACTTTAACCAGTCAGCTTCTGGCAGTTTCTCTTATCACTCCAGTAGTTTCCTATTTAACTTCACAGTCACTCCTTACATTCATTCTTGCTCATGTAAAAGCTGGAGATAAGGAATGACCTGGATTACTGCAGCTCAAGTGTGATCTGTAACCATCAGCAGAGCTGAGCAAATGAATTTATGCATTCCCAGCAGCTCAGATTGCTGCCCTGCTTTAAAACATCCTCAAAGAGCCACATATCAGTGAAGTCTGGGCATGATATGAGGTGAATGGGGATCTTTTTTCTTTTGCCCAAAAGACCATTTTGCCACTTGGGCTGCTGCTTAGTTGTAGGCAGCACTTGCTTAATGCCTGAACTTCTACTGCACCTTATAGGCAGCTACAGGAAGTTTTGGTCCAGGAAATAAGTGACAAAAAGCTTTGTTTGTCCTTGCAGGCAGCTGATTTATGGTAGTTTAAATGATCTGCAGTCATGGCAGAATGCACAGAGTAAATGACTGCCAAGAAGTGTCCTGCCATCACTCAGCACGTGTCCCGGATCTTCAGTGATATTATGATCCTTTAAGCCACATAAAAAACATCTTGCTGCTTTCTCAGTTCACAGGAACTTCTCAGTTGCTGCAGGCAAGTTGCCTGGGCAGTGAATGCTTTATTGTACTTTCAGTACATTCTGAGCTTTTTGCTTTCTTTGCTTGGGTTGACAAAGCCCTGAAAATCTTCTGCCCGTCATGTTTGAGTTGGGGGTTTCACGCAGTGTTTTTTACTGTTGTGTGAAATGTGAGAATGAGTTTTTAAGTATCTTACTGACTTGCTACTGGTATTCTACTGGCTTCTAGGTTAGCAGCTCTGGCCAGTGCTTCCCATGATTAACTCTATGATTGATGGCAATCCCAGCTCATTCACAACCCCAGTTACACATATTTAAGCGCTTTCTGAGTAATTTTGCTCAACAAACCATCCAAAAGGATGTTACTTATGTGTCTTAATGACAAAAAAAGCAACCAGAGATAAAAACTTCCTTTTCTTGAAGTGCCAATATGAACCATTAGGGGAACCACCTGTTTTTTTGCTTTGCAGCTGCTGTTTCTAGGTTTCCAATAGTTGTGCCACAAGACTTTTAGCTTTTGTCATAGATCCCTCGTTCAGAGTGTTTCTCCTCCCATGGGGGATACAGTGCTGGTGTGATGTGGGAAAGATGTTGAGATCCCCAACTGCTTTTCTCAGGTCCTGTAGACAGGGAGGTGTCTTGAAATGCTGTTTGCTTCTTCCCCAGTAGAGCCACACAGAACAATGTCAGCTGACATCTCTTGCAACAGCATGTTTGTGCTGACAAATTAGCCAAAGGAGCATTTGTTTCATCAGTACCTCTGCTGGTGTGGTTGGTCTTCTGCCTTCACTGTATTTAACCAGCTGTCTTTGAAGGCGGATGTTCAGATTTGAGCTTTTCTCTTTGCAGACATAAGAAGATGCAGCATAGCCACACCTTTGCCTTCATTTGATAATACTATTACAATTTTGCTCTTACTGATGAGCTCCAATCTGGTTTGAAATGTCCATGCTGCTTCTTTCTCCCCTCTCGTGCCCCTTGGACTCTGGCTGTGCACTCGTGTCTGCGCCTGGTGGCAGAAGGGTCCCTGATGGTCCCCAGGGAAGCAAGAGATCAAATGGCACCACTGTAGTAATGACCCAAACCACACTGCTATTGGCAAATACCAGTAAAACCAGCTGTGCTGGTTAGAAACCAGACAGATGGCAAACCCCAGTGGGGATCTGGTAAGTGCTGTAATTCCTAAAGTGATGACTCCAGTAATTGCTGAATTGTGAGTTTCCAGAAGTGAGTTTGGAAATGTCAGGGTTTAACCCTACAATGGCGAGGTGTGAATTTTTTTAAAGCCTGTGGGGCAGCTGTGTCTCTAACATCCTGACCTGCCGAGGCCAAGCCATGGGCTCAGAGGTTGTGATCAGCGTGGTGAGGAGCAGGGATGCCCCGAGCCAGCCTCAGCCTTGCAGCCCTCAGCACTGAAACAGAGGGGCTGGAGGCACTGACACAGGTTTAGGTTTGTAAGGCCCCATCGACTTGAATGCCCAAAGCTTTAAATGTGTGACAGATGGTACTTGGATACTCAACTCTCACTCCTTTAGGAGGTTTGAGGGGAAAAAAACTTCAAGGGTCTTCTTCCCTCAGAATTTCTCAGCTTTGGGTTGATCTGATGTTATTGTAAGAGCTGCCTGCTTTGATTTCCAAAAGGGTGTGCTGATTTCAGTGCCCTTGCGGATACCCACAGTTACAATGAGCAGCCCTACACGGGCACCTGCATCTCTCCCTGCATGGGGGGCACAGCCTCCCCTCTGTCCCCGCTGCAGCCCACACGGGGCTGCCGTCCCGCCGTCCCGCTGTCCTGCCGTCCCGCTGTCCTGCCGTCCCGCTGTCCTGCCGTCCCGCTGTCCTGCCGTCCCGCTGTCCTGCCGTCCCGCTGTCCTGCCGTCCCGCTGTCCTGCCGTCCCGCTGTCCTGCCGTCCCGCTGTCCTGCCGTCCCGCTGTCCTTCCTGCCCAGCATCGGCCGTGCTGCATACCGGGAACCCTGCGAAGGAAGGTGTGAGCCGAGCTGCAGCCTGCTCCACCTCCCGACCAAGCAAAGACCCGCTTTGGAAAGTCTGAGTGTGACTATCAGGGCTCCACCCAGCTTGCCCAAGCTGGCCCTGCTGCCTGGGGCTCTCGCTGACACCCAGCCTGGGCATCGGCTGCCACGGGTGGCTCAGTGCCATGAGCTGCTCTCTGCTCAGCCCCAGCCCTCTCTCAGTGGGCACTGAGGCCCTGGCAGTGCCGGTTTTGGGCGAGGATCAGCCTGGATTGTGGCAACCAGCCCTGCCAAAGCCTGCAAGCACTGGTAGAGGAAAGCAAGATGGTGTGGACCTCCTGTGCACCCTGGGTACAGGCATTGCCCCTGAACATGTGGGGTCTGGGGACAAAGGAGCTTCAGCCTTCCTTGACTCCATCACACTGACTTCCCAAGCAGAGTTCAGATGGTCTCCAGGACAAACCTGCCTCAAACCTAAGCTGGAGATGAGCTTGAATATCGTGGCAAAGTCTGGCTGAGAGGGACTTGCCTGAGGCTTTACACAAGGTCTGGGCTATAGTTTTTTTCATGGTGCTTCATCATCAGAGGATGTGTGACCCATCAAAGAAATTTAGCTAAATTGCAGTAGGTCTTTGGCTGGAGGACAGTGTGGAGAGATGTGGCATAGTCCTTTTATACTGTGGTCTCAGTGGTACTTTGGGCTGATAGACCAGCAGCAACAATAATTTGAGAAGTTGCAGGTTTCAAGAGGGGAGAAGTCTTCCAAACCCTTTTAAGGCTTCTGGGAAGACAACTCTGACAAGGGCTACAAAAGAGGTGCCCTTTGGAGGTTCTGCAGACTGTAGCTCCTGGGACCAGGGTAAGAGGGTGGAGATGTGGTTTTGGCCTGGACAGCACAAATGATTTTTAGCTCTTGACAGCTGCCTCGTGTCCCACGTGGATGTCTGGGAAACCATCCTCTAGGAAGGTTTCCTCCAAACCCTGCTCTGGTGAGCTGGGCCTGGGGCCTCCTGCAAGATGTTGAGGACCAATAACAGTGTATTGGGCATTATCACAGAGGTGTGTTTTGGGGACAAAACAGAGCCACAATATCTTGTCCATCTGCAAAAGGGCTCAACCCCCAAGGGAGCAGGAATCAGCCTTCTGACGTTGTGGTCCTCTCCATTTGGGCTCTGTGCAAAGGTCTCTCCACAGCTCTCCTCTGTGCAGGCTGAGAGGAGCCAGCTCCCCAAGCAGAAGGCTTGGCTGGAGAGCACGAGGCAGCCCAGGGGCCCTGCTCTGCCTGTGGGAGCACTGAGGCCATGAGTGGGAGCCTGGAAAGAGGCAGTTTATTAATGAAAACAGAGCAGAGGAGCTACTGGGCCAGTGTGGCAGTCTGGAGCACAAACCCAAGCACAGTTAAACTTGGAGCTTCTCTCCTCTGAAGCTATTCCAGATCAGCCTCATGACATGATTGCAATTTGCCCCATTCTTATTTAAAGCTTGAATCACTGCACCTGTAAAATTTGACCTTATTGCCATCCTCTGCATTTAGCTCGTGGTTTGAAGAGGAGCTGGTGAGCAGCAGTGGCAGAGGCAGGCTCACCCTGCAGGGGTGATTTTGACTATGGAGAGTTGCATTTGTGGCCATGCATGTAACACAGGCAGCAGAGGTGTTGGAAAACAGGCTCCCTCCTCGTGGAGGGTGTGATGTCAGCAGGACTGACTGTCGCGCATTTCATGTGCCAGATGTGGTGCAGGGCATAAACACTGAGAAGCAGAACAGGCTACTGGAGCTTCTCTCCCAAATTTAGTGGGTTTTGAGTCATCTTTATTTGGGCATTCTCTGGTAGGTGCAGAAACACAAATCAGGATTATAAACCCAAGTTAGAAGCACCAGTTACCTTTTTCCTTATGATATGGTAAAGACTGGGATTAAAGTACTTGGGCAGTAGTTCCATTGGGGTTTTTTTCAGCTTTTGAAAAGCAGTTTGCCTGATGGTAAATCCTCCCCTACCATTTTCCATCCTGTAGTGTGTTCCCATCTTCCATGAGTTCTCAGTGTTGACTGCTGCTGGTTCAAGGTCTGAGTCACCAGGTGCTCTGCACCCTCAGGTGCAGTGACCAACCATCCTGCTCAGCAAGTGCTCTCGTGTCTGCTCCTTCCTTCTCCAAGGTGTCCCCCTGACCATGACAGTGCCTGCCAACAGATGGATCCCAACTTCACTTCCTCATCCAAATAACGGCCCCTCAGTGTTGTCTGCTGGCAACTTCATTCTGTGTGGAACAGAGCAGCAGGGTCTCCAATCCCATCTGAATCTATTTATGGCTGATTTCCCTTGATGCATTGTTCTTGTTGCAGGTCATTCTGTACTTTGCATTTTCTAGCCTTGGGTCAACTCACTTGTAGTAGCTGCTTGTCATGACTTACCTTCTGTTTTCTGTATTTTCAATCCCATTTTTGGAGAATTCACATAGCCATGACAGTCTGCTGCCTCCCACTCCATCTCCACAGTGGGGTGGATTGCCATGACTTTTTTCAACCTCATTCTTTAAAGAACTGGCAGTTCTCTTTAAAATTGTTTTCCTTTTTAAAACCCCTTCTTTGGAGACCTTATCTATACTTTATCGACATAAATATATTTTTATTTTTAATAATCTTAGTGTTATTCCTTTTTCCTCTTGTCAGGTTTCATATCCATCACTTGCATCCCTGGCTTCATGAGCAGAAGTTCTGCCAGCAGGGAAAGGGAAGGGATCCTTTCCACACACATTATTCTCTGATTTTGTCTAGGCTGCCCTAGGATCTAATCTTGGAATGAGGACTTGTACATACTTAATCAGAATACCTTCTCCCTCACCTGGCAGTGTGTCCATCCTGAAAATAATTGTACTTTTTCATATTAATTTGCCAATCATGTAGAGTCAGTCTTGCTGATTGAACAGTGATTTTGCTCAGTCTCAGCTCTTGCTTATGTGCTTTAACCTTGGCATATTTTCTTAAGGCAACAAATCCTTGTTGCACCACTGGCATTCAGAGTTTGTGCATGTGTTACCCTTTCAGCTATTCCTTTCTGTGAATAACAGATAAACAGAAGGGGGTTATTTTCATAGTTATTAAATTTGATTTTAGCTGCCACAGTGGCATAAGGGCTGTTGAAAACAAAGGTCCAGAATCATCTCCATTCAGGTGGCCACAGATGCTCAGTAACTCAGGAGGTTTGGATAGTTTAAAGCACAATTCACTTGGGCAAGAGATTTCAACAATTTCTTGTGTTTCTTTTCTCCTGGCCAGGTGATAGCAATTGTGATGGATCTGTTTACAGACATGGAAATTCTGTGTGACCTGCTGGAAGCCTCAAGCAGACGGTATGTCCCCGTTTACCTGATCCTGGATGAAGAGTACTTGAAGCATTTTGTGGAAATGTGCAATAAAATGGCTCTTACTCAGGACAACTTCCCAGTAAGTTTTCAGTCACACATTGGATATGATAAACAGGTCTTGGAATTGCTAAAACTATGTACCCTGTGTTCTGTTCCCTCTGCCTGGTCCCTAGGACTCATCCCTTCTCCCCAGAATCTATCCCTTTTCTCCCTGTTCCAGGCTAAGAAACCAAGGCTGTTTGCTCTAGCAAATTGAGATCTGTCTGGATGCACAGATGAAGGCATGCAGGAGCCTCCTAGTCCCATATATTGAAGTTTTGTTTTCCTCATTTCAGTTTTCCATGCAGGGAGTGTGAAGTTGGGGCCAATGAGATGCAGTGAGTTGCTGAACAGTTTGCTGAGATGCAGAGGGAGGTCAGGAAATTTAGTTTATGTGAACTTGTATCATCTGGACACGGTGGGAGAGGACACAGCCCCTGCTCTATGGCATAGAATTGCAAGGCTTAAGTTGCTCACAGTTCAGGTCCCTGAGCTCAGGGATTTAAATTCTGCCCCAGCTGCTGCAGGGAGGGCAAGGGGAGCAGTGATTCCCTTCAGATGTTTTGCTGCAAACCTCATCACTCCCTTCTGCTGAACCCACAGGTTAAAAATCTCATGTTAAAATCTGCTTTTAGGCTTTTCCATTCAGTTGTGGGTCCACGAGGGCTTTCTGAAAAACCCAATTCCTGCTCAATGAGTGCCCATCACCCAGTGGTGCCCAGAGCAGATAAATATGATAAATAACAGATAAATAACTGTGACAGTGCCACAAACTCTCTTGGGAACTTGCAGCCTCACAGGTGCACCCCAGTGTCCTGCTGATCCCCGTTTCTGGCTACCACCTATCAATGGAAGTTGTTTTTTTCATGGTAATTTGTTATTACTGTAAGGCCAGCAGTGCTGCCTGTGCTCCTTCTCTGGATGTGCAGGATTCCCTGGAGCACTGACTCCACTCCAGCCACCAGTTTCATGGGTTTTCCCTTCATTTTTATGAGGAACACCTGGAAATTTTCCAGTTAGCTCAAAAGTATTCCTAGCTAAAAAACAAGCTTAGGACAATGCAAAAAAAAAAAACAAAAAAACAAAAAAACAGGATACTCCAAATAGATGCACTTAAGGTGGCATAATTTTCCCTAATTTTTAGCCTGTCTACACAAGGGTTAATTTACAGAGGCATCTTTAGAGAAGCACTCAGTGCTCTGGTCCAGTTGACAAGGTTGGATTTGATGACCTTGAATGTCTTTTCCAACCTGAATGATTCTGTGATTCTTCCACTGTGCTGGTGAAACTCTGTCCTGTCTTGCTTCTTACAAGCCAGATCCATTTCATCCTGACCCTTGAGATGGCAGCTCTTGGGTAAAACTGCTCCATGCTGGAGCATGTTTGCTTCCATAAATAGCTTCCACACTGAAGTGACCTGGTGCATTCAGATGAATTCCATCTCTCCAAAATATATTTTATTACTTCTTATCCAAGAGGCGGCCATTTTAAAAATTAAAATTAGAATGAGTTTGTATCCGTGGAGATGTCTATGTCTCTTTGTTAGGCCTGATGTCATGTCATGTGCTGGAATGGGTAATTAACACTTGCCTACCCCTTCCATGACTCACTAGCAGCTCTCCATCTGAAGTGTCTCTTACACTGATGCACCTAAGCAGCCCATTACCTACAGGCTGAATACACATCTGAGTGGAATGAGGGTACATATTTTATTCTTGCCTCTAAGTCGTGACAGGATGTGGTGGTAAATCTCCATTTGGAATAATTGGTGACAATTTGGGGTTGAATGAGGAATTTGGGGTAATTGCCCCTCCAGCATCTTACTTCTGAAAACAACATGTGGGTCTGCTGGTGGCAAATTCCAGTGCTGAGCATCAGAAAATGCTGTGGAGCATTGGCAGCAGTGACAGCAGAAGCCTTAACTTGGAGTTTTCAAACACCTCTCTGCTGAACCTGGATGGAACAAGAGTAGTACCTCAGTGTCTTTCCTGCAAGACTGCAGGATTCTCATCTTGTTAGGATGATTCAGGGTCTGGATTGACAAGAGGAAGAAGAGGTTGATAAAAATGAACCAGATACCAGAAACTCACCCAGCCTTGGAAAGGATAAAGGGAGTGAAATAAAGGATAAAGGGAAGAAATACTGTGGTGACAAATGTATGGAATATCCCTTACCTGAAGTTGTTTTAATTTCCCCAGGAAGGAGAGGGGGGGAGGAAGCTCTTCCCAGTGAGAACCAGTATTACTAAAACTTTGGCACTGGAAGGAAAAAATCCCTGTGTTGACTGGCCACAAGGCAAGGTGAACACTTCCCCCAAGTATCCAGTGTTATCTTGGCCTGAACCAGCAACTTGTGGTGTCATTTCAGAGGATCACAGGTTAATGCAAGTTGGCAGGGACCTTAGGATGTCATCAAGCCCAGCCTCCCAATCAAAACAGTGTCACCTGTGAGGTCACCTTACCTGGTCTCATCTGGCAGATCTCCAAGCATGGAGACCACAGAGTCTCTCTGGGTAACTTGTTCCAAAGCACAACTGTCATTATGGGAAAAGGTTCCTCCCTTCTTATAGGTGGCAAATAAAGATATATTCCGGGACAGAAAAAGCCAGTAAGTGAGAGCTACATTGCCAAAATACTGAAGCTTCAGCTCTGTCCTTGCTAGAAGTTTCAAGAATGAAGTTTCATGAATTCAAGAGAAGACTGGACTGGTACTTGGAGAAGATATCATGTTGGGCTTCCCACTGAGACAAATCACAAGAAGCTCAGGAAATCCCCTGAGCAGAAGACAGGGTCCACAGCAATATTAGGGGCAGCATCATAAGTGATTGCCCTTTTCCTGCTCTCCCCAGCTGCCGTTGCCCACAGCAAGTGAGAGCCTGGATGGGCTCTGGTCAGAAGATTTGCTGCTGCTGCTGTGTGGCCCTGGAGGGCTGGGGATGGGAGACCCTCACTGCAGTGTGAGAGCCGAGCCTTTCCTACCTGGTGGGTGTTCCAGGAGGGAAGCTCAGCTCCTGCCCTGACAGCAGAGGGAAGCCACCCGTGCGGGAGCCGCTGCCGCCGAGTCCCTGCCCCGCTCCCCACCCCGAGGGGCGCCTGCCCTGAGCCCGTGGGAGGCAGCCAAGGGGGCACAGCGGTGCCCAGGGGCAGCTCCGCAAGGCTGGAAGGGGGTGGGACTGCGCCCTGCGGGCAACATCTGCAGGCAAATCCCAGCTGCTGGTGCTTGTCCCTTGCCTGTGCCTGGCCAGCAATCTGCTGGGTGATGGAGAGGCACCGCCACATTCCCCGAGCGCCCATCCCTGCCAGGAGCAAATGGGCCCGGCGCGGAACCGGCTGCTGTCGGGCTTTGTCTGTAGCTGGGCTGATGCTCGGCAGGAATGGGCTCCCACAGAGGGATCTGCCCGGTCAAGAGCAGGTGGTGCCAGCTTGGGACAGCTCTGCTGTACCAGAGGTGCTGCAGGTGTCAGGGGAGCAGGCCTGGAGGGCAGGAAGGGATGACCTGGCAGCCCCTGGTAGGTGTAGCCTTAGGGATGTTTATTTACCTGCCAGATGTTTTGTTTGGCACTGTATCACACAGAGCAGGTCAGTAGCTGTTTCCAGTGACGGTTCTGCTCTTCTGCCTTCCTCACCTGAGGTGCAAATAACTTCTATTCTGGGCAAACACCTCACATTATGAAAGAGGCTCCCAATGGATACCAAGAGCCATATTCCCCAGTTTATTCTGGGCAGCTGGTTTTATAGGCCAAGGTTGTATCAGAGAAGTATTTGCAGTGGAGCATCAGGTCTGCTTCAGTTGAGTATAGCAGCTGGAAATGTTAATATTATTTTTAAATGTATTGATAAAAGGAATTCCTTAAAATGTAGATATTCCTCTCTGTAAGTCTTTTTTCATTGAGTGATATTTTAGTTTAAAGCCTATCATTGCATAAAATCAGAGCAGCACACTCCATTTATTAGAAACTAGCTAGTTGTTATGCATCAAAATTTAGTTCAATGTAGAGCCATCAGCTAGTGTAGGGTGTTGAATATTATTAATAATCTGGAAGAAATTGGAGAGTTTTACATACCTCAGAAATAATCTGTAGGCCAATAGGATTCTCCCAAGTTGTTTTTTTTTCAAACTAACATTTGCACTTGAGTACAACTTGTTAATTTTTGCTGCTTTTTTGCCCTGTAGAAGCAGGCAGTGTGACAAAATATATGGTATGTTAAGCCAAGAAATACTTAATGCCTTGCTGAGTTCTACCTCTCAGAGCAAAGCATGAGCTTGAGGGAGTCCAGCAGTGATGCACAAGGGAACATCTCAGTTTAGTTCATACATGGCCCCTTACTGACTCTCCCTGCTTTGGTTTCAGAACATGCGCATAAGATGCCTGAGTGGAGACACGTACTACAGCAAAGCAGGCAAGAAATTTGCAGGCCAGGTTCTGGAGAAGTTTGTCCTGGTTGATTGTGACCAAGTTCTTGCTGGTACATACAGGTAAGAAAATACAGCAACTACTGTGGCTGAGACTGGTGACACCGAGGAAATATTCCTTGCCAAAATATTGAATAATGCAACTCCTGGTGCTGTACATTGGTTCAACAGCTACCCTGCATTCACCTCAGTCAGTGCTTTCACAGTTTTCCAAGCCTCCATCTTATCCACCCTCCCTGCCCTTTTCTTACCTGAAGTGAAGACCTCGGACTTTTCAGAAGTTTCTCCCGATACAGTGGCCACTGCATCCCTCAGCCTTTTAAATTCTGTTTTTCTGCACCCTCTGTGACCTCACTACCTCCTTCTTGAGGTGCAGAGACCAGAACTGCATGTGGCCCCCCTGATACACTGCACTGAGGTGTTCAAGAGGGGTAAATGGTGCCCAGACTCTGGTTTGTGATTGTGGCCCTTGCTGGCAGGGGCCAACACTCACTGAGTGTTTGAGTTGCCATTACACTCTGAGCTGATGATGTCAGACATCTGCTGATGATGATTCCAAGCTCCCACCTGAGCTGTTCTTCAGCATCATACAGATAATTTTCCCCTATGGAAACACCACATTTTCCTTTACTAAAGTTCATCTGCCCCATATTTGTCCGCTTGCTCAGTTCTGTGAGGTTCTTCTGGATTTGTTCACCTTCAGTGAGATATCCAACCACCTGAAGGACCTGAGGATCACCTGCAAACCTGTGGATTTCACTGCACCCCTGCGTGTCTGAGGGCATCTATATGCTCATTGGCTCCCTCACCAAACTCCAACAGGTTGGTGAGCTGGGCTTGCTTTTGCCTTTGTCCTTTTCCAAGAGGCTTTGCTTCTCCATGCTAGCAGGAATCTTGTTCTTCACAGCACGCTCTGCATGCTGCAGGGTAGAGATGGCAGCTCCAGGGATGTGTGGGCCTCAAGACTGCATTCAGAGCCCTCTCTGTAGGTGGGATCATACAGGAGATCTCTCAGCCCTTGGCCTTTCTGGTGGTGCAGATGCACAGGAGTGAAACACATCTCAGTGGCACCAGCACCAGCGATGGATGCAGGAAGTTCATTGAGGTTTTCAGCTAGGGCCTTGCCATCACCCTTTTGACACCCAGGCCTCAAATGAGCCCACTGATTCCTTGACTGCCAGTACAGCATCTGTGAACAACCTACAGCCCCAGTCACCCTGGGGATTTTCGATCTGCTCCCTTTCAACTCTTTTTGACTGATTGCTGGGTTTTTACATAGTTACCTTTCTTGAAACTGAACCTCCACATGCTGCATTTATTTAGTTGGCTCTCCACTAAAGAGTTAAAATTGTGTTGTGATCATTCTTACAAACAGGTTCTTCCACTTCTGCCTCTGGAACCAAGTCTTATGCACCATTCCAGACCACACTGTGAATCGAATATTTTCTTGTGGGTCGAACAATTTAGACTAGTTAATTCTGGCATGTAATCATTTATTGCTTCCAAAATGCTTTTCTCCATGGTTCATCCCAGTGAAGCATTAACCTGTTCGTGTATGAATGGATGAAATCTCCAACTGTTGCTGCCCATCCTAATTTTACAACCTCTGTGATCCCAGTTCTCCACAGTTCTGATCAGAGGGTCAGGACAACTGTTCTTGTGCTATATTTTTATTACTAGTCTCTATTTAGTTACTTTTCCACCTGCAGATCTTTCCCACAGTATATTCACACAGTTGAATATTATATTATCATTCACAACCAACAGTGCAGCTCCTCAGGACAGCCTGCTCTGTGAGTTTGTTATCCTGGCAGTACTTTTATTCTCCTTCCACCAGATCTTCTCGTTCACTGCTTTTCCTCACTTTCTCTCAGTTTCCATCTCTCTGTGAGCACTTGCTGGACCCTCAAGCTACCAGTATCCTCATCAGTGCTGTAGCTTCAAGCTGCACCTTCTCCTCTGGTGTGGACTACATCATCATCTTGAAGAGTGGAGGTCTCACCTCATCCAACCCTGGCAAAATGAATGGAAAATGGAAGTACATGGTTGAAACTGGTTGTGACAAATTTCTAAACAACGTGGAGAGCAATGTCTGGTGGAATTTTGACCATCCTAAGACACTTAAAAACAATGGAGTGAATCACTGCCTAGAAACAGAGGATGCCTGAATCACAGAATTTGTTAGGTGGAAAAGCCTGATAAGAGCCTTGAGTCCAACTGTTCCCTCAGCACTGCTGAGCCCACAACTAACCCATGTCACATCTACTCGTCTTTTAAATACCTCTGTCCATCTCCATTGGCTGCAGGGGCAGGGATTACATGACTGGATCACTCGTTTTTGAATGGCTAAAACTGAGCATGTGTCAGCTGGACTGAACTGCACAGCTGGAGGAACGTCTAATTTCCCTGTATTGTTAAAATGCAGGCGCGTCTCTCTGGGTCAGTTCCTCCCTGTGCCATTCTGGGCAGGGACTGGGGGCTGTCATGTGCTCCCTTTTCTACAGATCTCTGCAGAGCTGAAACTTCTGGAATTCTGGAAGATAGTATTTCATTTGAATAGGGTGTTACATCTGATTCTGTGCTGTGCCAGTAAGTACAGGATGTTCTGGACTAACAGAAACAATCTCTTCTTGAGAAATTTGTTCAACATTTGTCAGAAACACTTTCACAGCAGAAAACCAGGATGTCTGCTCCTGGGTATAGTGCAACCTGTATAGGAGATATTTAGATTACTGTCCCTGCAGATGGTAAAGCCAGATGCAAAGTATGAAAACAGTTACTGAGTAAAGCCAAAGACCCAGGGTGGAACCAGGGGTGTCTCAGGATGATAACAGGAACAGGGGTAAGAGTGTTCTTACCCAGCAGCAGGTTTTGCAGTTCAGCAATGCTGTGTGCAAGGTTCAGAGGTTTCAGAACTCTGGGGTTTTATGTTGTACATGTTTCTCTATGTTCAGTTTGCTACAAGAGACTCTTTCCCATGATGTCTGGCCTCCATGATACCCTCTGGCAATGGGTTATGCAGTTTAATTTAGGTTTTGTGTGAAGAAGTGATCTGTGGTGTTTACAACAGACCTACTGCTAGATAATTATATTTGATGTCCCCAAATTCCCACAACCTAGGCACAGAAAATCAGTGTTTCCTATTTACTTTCTTGACTGCATCCATGATTTTGTCTTCCTCCATTATAATCTCTCATGTGAACCATCTCTTCTCCAGGTGAAGTATCCTTGGCTTTTCAGTCATTTCTTGGATCCAGAGTTTGAATTTATTTAATTGTCTATCATTTTGTCACATATTGCCCCCTTACCATAAGATCCTCTTGCAGCTTTCTTCTGATCCACAATAATTTTGTCATGAGGTCTGACATGGGCAGTTTCTACAGTTTTTTAGTACTTTCCTCATCATGTTGAACAGCATCGATCCCAGCAGAAAACTTGTGGGTTTCCAGAAGTAAATTAAACTTATTGCTAGTGTTTGTATCTTTAATCAACTGCTATTTCTTGAGAAGACCTTCCTTTGTATGTGCTCCATGATCACTTAATTTTTCTAACAACAAAAATTGTCTTTGCTGGATGACCATGTCAAAATCTGTTTGAAAGTTTAAGTCTGATACATCAGGCACATCTGTGTGCTTGCTGTCTCCCTCAAAGATCTGCAAGAGGCTTTTGAGGCATGTCTTCCTTCCACAAAAACATGCTGAGTCTTCAGCATTATGATTATAGTTATTTATGCATCTAATCATTTTACTCTCTATTTGCTTCTACCAGTTTGTTCAGTATGGAAATAAGACTGGCTGGTTTGTAGTGTTCCAGTAGCTCTATAAAAGGTTCACATTTAAAACTTTCCATTCCTCTGCTACTATGTTCAATATTAAATGATAGGTTGTTCCCTGGTTCATAATTGGAAAATCACTGACTTGCTGTTTTTGAAGGCTTTTTGCTTTAATATTTTCATTTAATGCACCTTTTAACTATGGTGAGATTTTTTGATTATTTAAAATGTCTTTATTTTGATAGGTACATTTTCTCTGAGACTCTAACATTGTATTTTTAAACAATCTTCTTGCTGCCTCAAGCATTTAACCTTTTTGATTACTCTTTTAAATTTCTTTTTAATAGCAGTCCTCACTTTCTCTTTGAAGTCAAGCATTACTGTTGTGGATTATTCTGGTCCTGAAAGAGTATTTGATATGGCTAGGTCATGGTTATTTTTTGCTGAGTGGCCTTCTGAAGGAAACTCTCTGAACTGGTAATGTTATTTCTCCTTTTGCTGGCTTTCTGGTTAGTTTTTCCAATAAGTGGTCATTTATAGTGTTTAAAATGCTGTTTCGGCAACTCTCCTCATAGTGGCCCCCATTCAACCTGGCAGGATCTCCCTTTATCCCTCTGCTTTCTGCTTTCTTAGTCTCTCAGCATCCCCTCGATGTGGCTTATTTACCATCACCACTCTGCTCAGAAAGCTCCCAGTACAGCCACCATGCACTTTTCTAAACACAGCTTTATTTGTTCAGATGTTCTCCATTGATTCTAATTCCTTACCCAAGTGTCACTGATTTCCATCCTGTCCTTTTATCAGAATACAGTTTTCTTGCATTTATTTTTAAAGTGAAGTGGGTGATCCCTAGGTGTGTGACCTTCTACACATCCCAGCTGTGGTCTGTAGCAACACATTGCTTCCTGCTGTCCACTGGGTTACTCCAGTTTGGCAGCTCTGCAACGAGGAGATGAGCAAGGAAGAAAAGGATCCAAATACGCAGAAATAGTTTAACTGTCCCTCTGCTTCCACAGGTTTTATTCATTCATACAAAAAGAAAAACATGGACCTGAGTCAGGGGTGCTTAGGCTGGATTTCAGGGAAAGGTTCTTCCCCCAGAGGGTGCTGGCACTGCCCAGGCTGCCCAGGGAATGGTCCCGGCCCGGAGGCTGCCGGAGCTCCAGGAGCCTTTGGGCAGCACTGCCAGGGTGGGAGTGTTGGGGTGTCTGTGCAGGGCTGGGCATTGGGCTGGATGATCCCAGTGGGTCCCTTCCCACTCCAGATGTTCTGTGATTCTATGATTCTTTAATTTATTCTGATATATTGCTGCCTATTGGTACAGATCAAGCACGTTCTAGCAGCATTTTCTAAATATGGAAACCAAGTTCACTGCTCTTACCTTAAACAAATGTAGGCAAATTATTTTAGATGTTTCAACTCTTATGTGTATGTTGATTAAATGTTTAACATTATATTCCTTCTAAATGAAGGGGAAAAAATAGATTGATGTATCTAAGCAAAGCAATAATCTGAAATCTTAAATGTAATTATATAGGTTTATTCTGGGCACCAGAAGAAATAGAGTGTTTATTTGATCACTTAGACTGTTTCAGCAGGTGAGAGGAACCCAAGGGCCAATAGGGGCCAGAGCTAAACAGGATCTTGAACAGCAAAGGTAGACTAGAAACAGAGAAAAAAGCTGGTATTTTCAGCCTGAAGGGAAGTTATGTGGCTGTTTGAGTTGCCTTAGAGGAGATTAAATTTCCCTGCTGAAAATGACAGATGGTCACAGACGGTATCATTGTGTGTCCTGCCATGGGCACAGGGAGGAAGGAGCCCAGTGCCCAGTGTTTGCCATATATGTGAACTCAAGATCTGGGGTTGAAGCTGACACAGCAGCTGAAACTGAAAAATGAGAGGCAAAAGTTTACAAGAGTGCAAAAGCTTCCACACATGGCTTCAGGAGAAATAAAACTGAAGTACAGAAATGTTTGGCAATGGACAGATAAAGCTACATGGGTTTGAGGCTGAAGGAAGCCTGGAATTCCTATCAAAGAAAGGTGCTTATACTCACAGGTACCCATAGCCCAAGCAAGACGAAAGAGCTTTGAAGAGGGATTTCCAGACCTAGCTTGATGAGGAGTCACCTCAAGAAAGAAATTCTAATTAAGCAGGAAGTGAGTGCATAAGGAGTGGGAAGCACAGAACATCAGCAAGGGAACCCCAGGAGACACAGGCAATGCAGTGACATTGCCAGGAGATGAGTTATGAGCAGCCTTGCTGGGCACACTGAAGCAGCGTGGAGCAAGTCCTCAGGTGTGTAAATAAAAAGTGGATCCAGGAGAGAGAGACAAGGATGGAAGGATGAATAAGAAATAAGAGGTAACAGGCATGGGTGCCCAAATTAGTTGAATACATTGTACTGGTTTGGATCAAAACAAAGATGAAAATCAAGGAATGGAAATGCTTTCAAGTGTGTTGGGAGCAAGCTAAAAGGGCTTGCTGCAATAAAGGCAGGCTGTTGTTACCTTATCAAAGAAAATATCACTTGAAATGGAAGGTCTAGTAATGAGTTATGTGGTTAATGCATTTAGCCATGCAAAAACAAAACACAGAAGCTTGTGTTGGCATATGGAAAGAAAATAATGGCTTTGTGACAGCCCAAGTGACAGAAAAGCAATAAAAATGAGTGTGAGAAACAATTGAAAGAAGGAAAAAACCTTCTGCTGCAAATTGATGTCTCGTCTGTTGGAAAGAGCTGAAGCAGAGAGGCTGAGTGTGGCGATCCAGAGTCACCTGTACAAGCAGCTGAGGAAAGGCAAAACCGACCGTGCCCCAAAGCAGAGCACGGCTGTACAGTGGGGCATGCAGGGAACTAATCCGAGTGTCCAAAATGCTGCTGAGCTGGAGATCTGTGGAATACCGCAGGTGCTCTTCCCGCTCCTGCAGGACCGGCCGGTGTCCCCACCGCCCGGAGGTGATGCTGCACCTCCATCTCCCGGCCAAGGGCTGAGCTGCACCGCTCCCGGAGAGTCTGAGAGCAGGGCAGGGAGGGGATCCTATCCCACAGCCGTCCTCTCCCAGGGTCCTTTGTGTCCCAGGGTGATCTAGAACTGCTGTGAGCAGCAGTTTGTTATAGGGGAAAAAAATAATGTCAAGAAAATCCTACTGCTCTTAGAAGTTCCTATGCTCTTTTATCATCCAAGGTGGCCTGCAGCAGGAGGAGCTCCAAAGCCCAGGTGGTTGTTGTGTTGTGCAAGGAAGCACCTCTTCCTGTCTGTATTGGATTTGCAGCCTGTGAACTTCATCCAGTGCCTCATTTTTATACCACAAATTGTTCCCTGGTGATGCCGTTCGGGGAAGAAAAGACCTTTATCAGTTTGCAGCAATGGGAATAGCCATGGCTGGCAAGACCACATTGTCCCATCCTGGAAACCCGTGCTGTGGCAAGGAGGGCTGTGCCACCAGGGGACTTGGATTTTTCCTCCCAGATCCTGTCATTGGATCGGCATGGGAAACTGGGACACAGGAATGCCCAGACTGGGGCAAGAGGCATCAGTGGCAGAGACAGTCATAGGGCTGAGGGAATGCTCTCCTCTCACAGGAGGAAGGACATGTCAGGTGGGTGAGAGGAGGTGGCTGAGTGCATTGGGACTGGGGACAATGCTGTGACAATGTGGCCGAGGCCACCAGCACTCCTGGGAGCCAGGAAGTGCCCTGGGACAGATGCCTTTGACAGTGTCAATCCATGAAATCTCCCCTGTCTGGACTCCTGGATTTCTTCAAAGATCTCTCGGGGCTTCTTGAGAGATAACATTCCTTTGCCAAAGCTGCCTTTCCTATTATCTCATATTTCCTATATGGCCATTAATTGTATTCTTTAGAAGAGTCTCTACTAATTTGTCTACACAACTTATATCTATCTAATTTGTGAGACTTAATGGTTTGGAACATTAAAAACATTATATCACATTGGCACCCTGCCACTCTCCTGATAGCCAGAGCCCTTTCAAGTGGGAGATAGCACAGTTGTTAGGAGCTGAGCTATTTCATCCTGGCATTCACTTGGTGCTCTTGGGTTGATGATCCTCGCTCCTGCCCAGTCACTGATACCTGCTCTGTTGATGTTTTCTAATCTCTTCTAGAGACATCTCAACAGGAGACTGATCCTCCCTTGTGTTCTGTATAAAGGGGGCTTAGGGAAGCCCAAGCTCCTGTAAAATAAAGGGATGCAGAGGAATTATCTGAACACTTCTCTTGCACATGGACCATGTGCTTCAAAAACAGCTGAATATTTCTTCTTTCCCCTTTTGCAATGTGTGACCCAACCTTTTTCAAAGATGGTCTCCCTGGGCTTAGTAGCTTCTCCTCTGTCATTTGGCCATTCCAAGTAGTTTCTGGTTTGATTTTTTCACCCTAATATCTCTGTGAAGAGATGCATTTGCTTTGAGCCTCCAGGATGGTATTTCTGAGTACTCTTCATGCCACAAAGATCTTTTTATTCTTTTACTACTTTCACATCCTTACCTAACTTACCTGGTTTGATATGAAGCAACACAGTATTTTTTTTCATTTTATCTTTCTGTTTGGGGTGTGATTACTGAGTGTAAACATACCAAACATGAGTCTGACCTGTAACAACTGCAGAGTGCTCAGGGACAAGCCAGGAGCTGTGTTTCCTACTAGAAGTTCCCAAACAGCTGTCTTGTGAGCAACACATTGACAAGGTCCCAAAACATAGTGTCAGTATCTTGTCCTGAAATGACATTTACTTGAGAACGTAATCTCCCATGACAATTGCTCTCCTGGAGCTCCTGTCATTTTATCCTGCTCTTCAGAATCAGTGCCTTGCTTTAGCAGCCAATAATGCAGCCCTCAGCTGGTACTGCCACCTCTGAAAAATCTTAATTGGTTTATTTAACACATTTAGTCTGCTGGTCTGGTTTGACTATAGCAAGATTTAAAAAATCAGCTGATGATTGGGATGACCAGGAGCCTGGGGATCCCACTCTGGAGAGGAACTTCCCTGTTTTATCAGGAAAAGGAAGATTAGGAGGATGTGGTTACAATCTGTAGCTATATTGGGGAAGAGCTAATTAGGTTACAGTTTGGGCACAAATAAGAGGTAGGGTTAAAACAGATAAGGAAAATTTGCAGTGTGGCAATTAATGGTAATTTTTCCCCAGCCAGGGCAAAACCAGTTTGGTTTTAAGGTAGAATATGACAAGCTCTCAGAAAAGATCCCAAAACACTTAACTGTGAGGGCAGGGACTGAACTTGTTGAGCCAGTCAACAATTCAATAACTTCTATTGCATTTGAGAATCCCACAGCAATACTTATAGCAATCATCAGCCTTCCTGCCCTGAGGAATTTCTGTGGTCTCTGAAGACCTCCACCCCTCAAGGCAATTCCTCATTTCCTGTCTGCTCAAGCAGCTCCCACGAGCTCATCGTGTGTTGCAGACGTCAGGCCATGAGAACACAGCTCCTGCCAAGGTGAGGGAAGAGCAGGGAACCCTGAGCTGAAATCAAACAACCACTTTAGGGTTGTTCTTTTGTAATTATTGATGAGCACATTTATCTCCATGAGCAATCTCACACCTGCTTACTTAGAGAAAGTTTTAACAACACAAATCAGGTAGCAATCCATCACCGGAACGTTAAAATCCATGCTAGGCATTTTGGCACTCTGCAAACTAAAGTTACATGTGCTTTGTTTCTTTTCCTGCAGTTTCACCTGGCTTTGCAGCCAAGTCCACACTGGCCTGGTGACCCACTTCCGAGGGCAGATTGTTGCGGAGTTTGACAAGGAATTCCGGTACTTGTATGCAGAGTCCAGAGCAGTGACCAGCTTCTGTGTGCCTGATCCTGGGACATGTCTCTCTTCTTGGAATACCTCAAAAGCTGACAATTGTCTTCTAAAACCCACTCAGGGAAATGATACTGAGACCCTGAGCCCCTCCAGCAGCCTTTCCAATGTCAGCATCAAGAGCATAAAAGTGTCTCCCTTTATGAAAAACTCCAGCTGCAGTGCACACCAGGAAAAGCAACATTCCAGCTCTGATTCTGGCAATAAGAAGGGAAAGGAAGACACATTCCTGAAGCCCACTTGCCCTAAACAGCAAGAACCACCAGACTCGGCAAACAGTCCTCCAAATACACCCACCCCAGCCTCATATCCCAAATCAAACCACCTAACAGCAAGGACATTCCTGCAGCTGGAGCCTTCCTCCAATAAACCTGGTATCCAGGGGGACACTAAGGCCAAGAGCAGCCACTGCTCCCCACCAAGAGCAGGGCAGCCACTGCAGTCCCTGTCGGACGGCACTGGCAGCAATGGGACCAGCCTGAAGCAGAGAGCACCTGTGGCCACCTGTGGGGAGCTGCCAGCTGATAATGAGAATGTGTTTTATGGGGTAGAAAAGAGACAGAGCCCTGGACATGGCCATTTTGACCTTTTCTCCCCATACAACCAGCTCAAACGGGATAAAAAGTCTGTAGTGCCTTGCTATGACAAGTTCCAGGAGGACATGCTGCTGGAAAAGAACAGCGCGTATGGGGCAGAGAAGAGAATGACTCTGGGGCACAGCAAGCTGGACCTGATCACCAAGTACAACAAGCTAAAATCCAAACACATACACAGTCGGTTTGAACTCTGACCTGGGCCTCAAGCTGGCCTCTGCTCTGATTTTCCGGGGGTTGCTTTTCCCCTCCAATCATCATGCCTGGGGCTTGGAATCAAAACATTATTCTTGTTCCTGTTAAAAGGTGTCTAATCTATGTAGATGAGTGATTCAGATGAGATTATCAACTGCAGCTCAAATTTTCAATTACATGATTATGGCAGGAGGGAGAAAAGCACATAAATATAATCCACATTCTTTTTATCCATTTGGGAAAGAACCATTTCCCCTCAAGCTTACAGCTGGAAACTGGCCACTGAGGTCTTCAGGGTGAGCCCTGGTTCTCTGCATGCTGAGCAATGCCTCTCCCTGTAGCCATATGGTGAAAATGAAATGGCCAAAGCCAGGGGGATGTGAAAAATAAAGGAGTTGTTCTGCTGGAAAAAGCCACGTTGGGTCCTGGAGGGGGAGGTGAGCACTGAGCATGGCCAGGGCCCCGCTGTGCTGAGCTGTGCCAGGCCAGGAGGGGACAGGGACATGTCTGGGCACACGTTTGGCAACTGCACAAGGCTGACATTGGCACATCGGTGTCGGCACACTGCTCTGGGGGCACACCTGAACACTGGTGGCAGCTGGCACAGGTGACCCCTATTCACGAGTAAGGCACTCAGGTGGCAGCTGGGTCATGGGTGGCCTGTCTTCTCACAGATGTCACGTCCACTGTCCTACACAAGTGTCAGCATGGAGGTGGTGCCCAGGCATGGCTCGTGTTGGGACAGGGACAGTGTCAGCACCGAGGGCAGGGGCGGGGGCTGCACACAGATGGGGGTGGCCCACAGTGGCCAGGGCCAGCCATGGCACACCTGGTACAGGCACAGGGAAGTGATGGACACCAGGGACAAGGACACCGACGCCGCACCTGGACGCGTGGCGGCCTCTCCAGGCTGTGAGGGCACACGGGCCGGCTCAATTCCAGCGGGAATCCGGGCACACG
>VYXF01001516.1:118520-171128 GCA_013397295.1 Polioptila caerulea
GGTCCGCGCCAGCTTTGAGAACAACAACGAGGTGGGCTGTTTCGCCAAGCTCACCAACGCCTATTGCCTCGTAGCCATCGGCGGCTCCGAGAACTTCTACAGGTGAGGGGGCCCCGGCCCGGCCCTGCCCTGCCCAGCGCTGCCCGGCCCGGCCCTGCCCGCGGCCCCGCGGGACCCTGACGCGGCGCTTTCTCCTTGCAGTGTGTTCGAGGGGGAGCTCTTCGGGACCATCCCGGTGGTTCACGCCTCCATCGCCGGCTGCCGCATCATCGGCAGGATGTGTGTGGGTACGTGAGGCGGAGGGGGCCCCGGGGGCTCGGGGGGACGGGGACAGGTCGCGGGTTCGGTCGGAGCCGCACCGGCGGCTGAGCCGTGCCAGGGAGCCTGTGGGGCAGCGCCTCTCGCCCTCGAGGGTTTTAATGCCTCGAATGTGTGAGGAGGAGGAATAATGATCTCAAAGGTCATTTCCAATCTGGCTGATTCTATAAAGGATGTAGGGAGCCAGAGACTCGCCCTGGGTGGGGCGCGTGTTGACTCTCGGGGCCAGGTAAGCTCTGCTGCTCCTCAGTGCCGGCCTAGGGAAGGGGAGGCATTACCAAATGTGAAAGTCAGGGAAAAGCCTTTCTCATGTCTTTGCCTGGCAAGACCATGTTAAGTCAGACCAGCTTCTTGCTTATTTGTTCCTTTAACCATTCAGTCATGCTGCCACAGTCACAGAAACAGTGGCACCGGGCCTTTTGTTGGGCAAATGGCATCTGCACAGAGTTCCTTGTAAAGTGTCTCACTGAGAGCCTCGAGCCTCTTTTAGTCCTGTTGGAAGAGAGAAGGGAGTAAAGATAGTGCCGGTCACCCACACTCTGTATTTCAGCCGGGTTTTTCTTTTCCTGTGGTGCTGGTTATTTTTACATCTCCTGGGCTGAATTCTGGGCTTGGAAGGAACACACAGAGCAAGAGCAGCTCAGGCCATGTGTGAACAGCAGAGAAGTGCTGGGACACCCTGTGGAAACATTCTTCTCATTCTTTTCTATTTCCTTTTGTCATTTTAGGGAACAGACATGGGCTGCTGGTCCCGAGCAGCACGACAGACCAAGAGCTGCAGCACATCCGCAACAGCCTCCCGGATTCTGTGCGGATCCAGCGCGTGGAGGAGCGGCTGTCGGCTCTGGGCAACGTCACCACCTGCAATGACTACGTGGCTCTGGTTCACCCAGATCTGGACAGGGTACAGGGCTCTGGGACATTCAGAGTGGGGCTGGGAAATGCTGCCCACGCTGAGGCTGGAATTGTTCCCTCTGTCAGCTGTGGTGAATGTGTTTTGGAGAAGGGAAGGAGTGCGTGGTCCTGTGTATCATGGGACAGGACAAGGGGGAACAGCTCTCCACTGACAGAGAGCAGGGCTAAATGGGATATTGGGAAGAAATTCTTCCCTGTGAATGTGGTGAGGCTCTGGCACAGGTTGCCCGAGAAGCTCCAAGCCTCATCCCTGGAAGTGCCCAAGGCCACATGGGATGGGGCTTGGAGCAACTTGGTCTGGTGGAAGATGTCCCTGCCCATGGCAGGGAGTGGAATGAGATGATTTTTAAGGTCCCTCCAACCCAAACCATTCTGTGATTCAGTGATCATTGGGTGCAGTTTGCTTTGAGTGCATAAAATTGAGTGAATTAGAGTGTGCATGGGTCTAGTGCAGTGAGGACCACAGAAGGAGTTGCCACAGCTGAGTGAGCCAGATTGTGTAATAGCTGAAAGAGACCATGAGTGTGCATCATTACAGGGGTCTGAAAGAAAAGTAGAAGGTTCTTGTATGAGAGTTTAAAATAAGGACAGAAGAGACAAAGTCTACCCCTGTTTTATGTCTGAGAACTGGTACCTTAACAGCATTGAGAGAGATGTGTTGTGTGGCTGCAGGTACTGTGTTTGCTTCCAGCTTGTGCTAAAGGTGATGAAGAAATGGGACTTGGTGGCAGGAGTGCAAAGGGAAAAATAAGGGGATGGGAGAAGGCTTTGCACTGTATGTTTTAAAAAACTGTAAAAAGTAAAGTAAGATGGCCAGAGAAAGAGAAATCAAAATAATTCACAGTGAAACCTGGAGAGGAAGTAAGTTGTTAAGAGTTATGAGAAGCATAAGACCATTTTGTCCCAGTGGTTTGGGAGCAAAGAGGAGTGGTTTGCTGAGAACTGATACAAGTGGTGCCAGCAAAGAGGGGGGATTTGGGCATTTCTCAGCAAAGGCATGAGGTTGTGTTTATAGTGACACAGGAAGCTGGGGACGTGTGGAGTGTGGAGCTTGGCTGTGTGTGTTACCATGGCTGGGTTGCAATGGGCTGTGCAGTGTGGGAGGCTCCCAGCTGAGGGCTGTGTGCAGGAAGAGCTTGACTTACCACTCCACAATGCCCTTATCCTCCTTCCATTTGCAGGAAACAGAAGAGATCCTGGCAGACGTGCTGAAGGTGGAGGTGTTCAGACAAACAGTAGCAGACCAGGTGCTGGTTGGAAGTTACTGTGTTTTTAGTAACCAAGGAGGAATTGTGCACCCCAAAACTTCAATCGATGACCAGGATGAGCTGTCTTCTTTGCTGCAGGTCCCACTCGTGGTAAGGTATTTCTGGAGTGTTTACTCCTTCCACTCCCTCCCAGCTCAGTTGCAATGATTCTCCAGCTCAGGGGCTCCCAGATACTGTTTTTCTGTGAAGTGATTCTAAGTGGGAGGTGAGGAGAAGACTTGAACCAAGTCTTCCAGACGGTTTCTTGTCTTTCCTGAGTCTGAAAAAGCTGCTCAGTGCTTTTAGCTGCCTTCTGAAATGTTGCTTTGCTGGGACTGGGCACATTGTGCAGATACAGAATGTGAGGCAGTCCGTGGTTTGGCTAAAGGCAGTGTTTAAAAAGATTAAGTGGGAAACTCCTGTGGCTGCTCAGTTGGATGTGTGAATGCTGTTACCCTTCCTGCCTATGGGATTCTCTTTTGCTGAACGCCACACCGGTTTCTCACCAGACAGTAAAGGCTGTTCATCAATCATTGTACTGACACCTTCAGAGCTTTGCTGGTGGCAGGGTGCCCCTCTTGAGCGGTGTGGGCTGAGCCCCCAGCAAAGGCCTGTGCCAGGGCCGTGTGAGGAGCTGTGGCAGCTCCTGCTCACGGCCGCCGTGTCGCGGCAGGCGGGCACGGTGAACCGCGGCAGCGAGGTGATCGCGGCGGGGATGGTGGTCAACGACTGGTGCGCCTTCTGCGGGCTGGACACCACCAGCACCGAGCTCTCCGTCATCGAGAGCATCTTCCGCCTCAACGAGGCTCAGCCCAGCACCATCGCCACCCACATGAGGGACTCCCTGGTTGACAGGTAAGGAGGAGGATCCACCTCCGGGCAGAATCATCCTCAAAACAAGATTTTATTATAAAAGCAGCTGGTTTCACAGTTGATCTGTCTGCTTCAATTACCATTTTTTCACTTCCTCTCGCCTTTTGTTGGTTATTGGCAGCAATTACTCATTGAGTTATGGAATGTTGCAGTGAGAAACCTTTTTGTGAGGACTAACATCTTTTTCAGCTGGCACATTTTCTTTCCTAACTGTTCAGTGCTCAGCTATGACGTGAATGGGTCTTTTTAAAACAAATCTTATTTTAAAAGTTTTAAGTACTAGTGACTTTGCTTGTCATCTTGGCTTTTGATCACTGTAATTATTCAACTGTTATTTCAAATGCTTGCTATAACCACTTCTAGAGCCAGACAGACTGTGGAACTTGTCAGCTGCTGCTTCCTTAAACCTTTTACATTTAAAACTGCTAACTTGCATTTTTTTAAAGCCTTTTACTTAAAGGCTTTGTCCAAGTCACTTTTTGTCCAAGTGAGGCAGATGTTGTTTTCTGTCTGGAGTGTTTTGGATGGACCTTCCCCATTCATTACTGTATGCAAATGTTTTCATAAACAAATGATTTTATATTTAGGCATAAGCATAGATGAATGTCCTGTGGGAACTGTTTGTGGGCTGTGAGTTACAACCCTGATGTGGTGCTGAAAGTGTGTTCCTGAACTACCTGGGCGTTGTAACTTGGTTGCTGAGTTCTCAGCCACAATGTGGGAATTGTGTGTGGCATAAGCAATTCCCTCAGTGGAGAACCCTTTAAAGAATTCTTTGCCCTGTTACAGTTTGGGTACAAAGCCTTGATGTCTCTGAGCATATCAGAGCTGTAATTAAACTTGGCTCTGAGCCAGGCTGAATCTGCGTTTTGCCTTTGCCAGCCTGAGAGGTCTGTTCCTGTGGCTGACTGTTAGCAGCCACAATGTTTTGCTTTCCTCTTTCCATAGGTCTTTTCCTATTAAGGGAAATTTCTTCTGGGTCTTTGTAGTGGGAAAATGAGAACTGACTGAAGCTGGTATTTTGAAATGCCTTTTGCACTCTGGCACAACTAAACCTTTTTTCTGTTTTGTCTTTTAGCCTGACATGAGCAGTGTTGGTTCCTACTTCCCAGAAGGGTCCTAAGGAGTGAAGTGTTGAGCTGCACTTGAGATCATAGACCTTCTGATGATGTTTCTTCAGGCCTGGCTCAAGGGAGAGGCTTCAAAATCAAATTTGTGTCATTTTTTATAATCTATTACCACAAAAACTGACAACATGCATAAGATATAAATACTTTCTATCCCTTTGCTCAGTTTTTCAGCTCTGCTTTCTGACTTTGTGATGCCAACTGAGCCCCTCAAATTACCCCACAATATTTACTCTTGTGGCTCTTGGATGTTGATCACTAGAGATTATTTTGCCTTAAGTCTTGCACCAGTGTCCTCTGCACAGCAGTTTGTTTTGGCACTACATGTGCTGCCCTCTCTGTCCACAGTCCTGCTTGAGTCGTGTTTCTGCTCTAGGTACACGTAAGACCCCTTTGTATGTCCAATACCAAAACCACAACAGTTAACTTGCCGCAAAAGAATTCAAAAGTCGTCACCTGCTCTTTTGCCCTGATTTGCAGCTGTTCCCATGGGATGGAGATCCTGAAGTGATCAGCTTGGATAAAAACTGGAGTTTTTCAGTGTCAATCCAAGGCCTTTCAACAACAACGTGGGAGTCCCTGGAGCAGTGTTTAAGCTGGTGTCACCTGTGCTGCTTCTGAGGCACCTGCAGGAGAGGGCCCAAAAGGCACAGTGTTGCCTGTGGGCTTAGTTTGTCCTGCAGGAGTTCACCTCCTACAACAGGAAACTCTTAAAATCAGCAAATCCCAATAGATTTGGACCACCTTATCTGGAGTTACCTTGGAGACAAAGGTTAACTAACACGGTTCTAAACAGTCAGTCAGTCAGGGGCTACAGATTTGGGAGCTTCCTCATAAAGAGCTCTGCCTGTGCCAGATGGAAAGCAGCTGTAGGTGCTACTTTTAGGCAGAAGATTGTAATTTCTCTCTGCACAGCTGTTCCTCAGTCATAATCTCATTTCAGTTGCTTTCCTGCTTGCCCGTTAAGGGTGCACTGAAGGCATGGATGGCCCCATCCTGAGGGTAAGGACTTGTCTCCATACAGCTGCCTTGCTCTCAGCTGGCTTCTCTTAGGGAATGATGAGCTGCAGGCTGTATGGGCAGAGCTCTTTTCAGCCCAGGTGCTTTGGGCTTTGTAGAAAATTGAGTAAATTTCAATTTTTGTTTTACTGTCTGGATGTTCAGGGAAGGCTTTGTAAGATTTGAGTGATAAAAGTTTACTCCTTAAACTTCAAAATAAAAATGGCTATGATCATCTGTGATGAGATATCAACCCTTTGATATCACACACCACCTGTCCTGGCCCTGACTCCAGGTCTGCTCCTCTCAGCCTGCCTCAGTGTTCAGTGAAAAGCTGCTTCCCTCTGGCCACCTCACAGGGCTCAGCTCTTGAGTGGAGCAAATGTGATACTTGTTTTAAATGTGAGTCTGTGGGAATTCTGAGCTAGTGAGATGGACCTGTGGAACACAAACTATAATAAAGAATGGGTTTTGAAACATGGATCATGAGAGGATAAACGTGGTGTTTCAATGGCAAGTTGTGTCCCAGAAGACCTGTGTAGCTCTTTAAAGTGTCCACAGGGATAGAGAGATCTCTTGTACTGTTGCATTTTCAAAAGGCACTTGGCAGGATTTTGTGCCAAAGGCATTTGGGGACCTTGGGTGAGCCCTTGGAGTGAGGGAAGCCCTCTTTTCTGGTTTAGGAAGATCAGTGGATTAGGGCAGGGAATTTTGTCCATACTGACTGACTAGTGAGGATGAAGACTGGATAGAAAGGGAAATTCAGTGCAGCTGAGTGAAGTGAAGCACATTGTGGTTAATAATCCAGATTTCACCCAGTAGTGGTGAACTCTGAGCAGTACAAGAGCACAGTCATGGACTGAAGGTCTGTACTGGAACACACGTCCTCTGGCTTCTGTAATGGTCAAGAAAGGAAACAATATCTGGAGCTAATTAGGAAAACAAAGCCCAAACAGCCCTAAGCAGCATTAGCTGTAAATCCATGGTGCATCTTTATCCTTAGCACTATGTGTAGATATGATGCAGGTGTTGCACAGTGGTTGCCAAGTGTTTCTGCAAATACGTATTTTGGGGTAATGCTCATCCACAGTAAATTTTGGTCTCAAACTCCAAAAGAAGCTGGGGAGAGGAGGGGTGAAATTCTCATGCTGCTGACCATTGCTTGCCCTGAGATCCCGCAGTGCCAGAGCTGGCAGGAGCAGGGTGGTGAGGAGGAGGCTGAGCACAGGACTGTGCCAAAGCAAGGGTGAAATGAGAGCCCAGGTGAAGGGTTCCAGAATGGCAGGATTCCAGGTGACAGCCCTTGGCATGACAGCTTGGGGCACAAACACAGTGCAGCCCTTGACTGACTTGGGCTTTCATCTCCAAGGCAGCACAGCATGTGTGGTGATGATGCCAAAAGGTGTTAAGGAATAGTCAATAAAATCAAATGGTATGTCGCCAGAGCTGAGTTCCCACAGGTTTTTGGGATTCTTAAAAATGAAATTGCTGAGCTGCAAAGGTGTGGGTTACATACCATGGCTAAAGCCACCGGCACCTTTGCCAGCAAAGGCAGTGGAAGGCAACACATGATCTCAGGTGCTAGGAAAGGTTGCAGGAATGATCAGAGGAGTGCTGGACAAATAGGTCCTATGAGAAGGGCTGGAATGTAGCCCTGGGGTGAATGTGACAGGAGAGAGAAATGAAACTCTCATAACTCTGAGTTCAGTGAGAAGATCTTGGGGTGTGTAGCTGTGTGTGCTTTAATGGCCAAAAACTTGTCAGGATCCATTACAAAGGTTTCTAAACCTTCAAGTTCTCACAGTATGAGATTGGAGATCTTAAAGTTTAATGACTTGTTATAAGTTAGGAATAATTAATCTGTCTTAGTGGAGGACCAGCTTTTGTGAATTTAGTGATCAAGTGTCCCGGCAAATGTCTAAATTTCCTGTGACAATGAGCTTGAATGGTAATGAAATTATTCAAAGTAGTCAAAAACTGGGAAAAAAATAAATAGGATAGTGAGTGTGGCTGGCAGCTTGTCCAGGGTGTTTCAAGGTCCCTGGGCTGTCCAAACCCCCGTGCTGCAGAGCAGGATCACAGGAACACACAACAGCCTTTTGCTTATTGGAGTTGAATTAGCACTGCTGATCCCTGTTCCCCTGTGGGAACAATGTGTCCTGCATTTCTGGACAGGAGCTGGAACACTGCCCCTGCCCACAGAGAGCTTTGGCCAGGCTGATGGGCAGCGAGTCCAGTGCTTCTGCAGCACAGCACAGGATCCCAGCAAAGAGCTCAGGGGTGGGAACTGTCCCTTAGACAAAAAAAACATATTTGTGCCCAATTCCAAGTTACCCCAGGACTGCCCAGGGGCTGATCTTAGCAAAACAGAGGTGATAACAAATGAGACTGTGCTGGAGGAAAGCTGCTTCCCCCCCTGCAGCCCCCTGTGGTTGCAGAGGGCTGTTCTCAGCCCCTGAACACCTCCTGGTATACCTCACCCCTGGAAACTCCCATATGTAACACCTGCCCCAGGAGCCAGGTACAGGGCAGGTAGAAAAGGCCCTGGTTTATTTCTGTGGCTCTGTGGAGCAGCAGCTGAGGCTGGGGTTTGGCAGCTCAGGGCAGCAGCTCGCCCTGCTGCAGGCACCCCGGCCAGGCACAGGGCTCAGCCTCCCGCCCACCCAGGCACTGTGCTGCCGGAACAGCTCCTTTCTTGGGCAGGCCAAAAACCTACCTTTGGGGCAGGGGGGAGAAAAAACAAACAAACCCAGACTTTGCTCTGTGTTGTAAATTTTTTTTGTTTTTTTTTTAATATATATCATTTTTTTTTTAAATGATGGCTGCTGGAAGTTGCTCCAAGGTTTGGGCTGTGGCAGTCCCGGCGAGATGGCAGCGTACAGGTGAGACTGAGGTGCCGTGTGGCTGTGGCATCCACGGTGTGTCCCACCACACCTCTGGTACACAGAGCAACACGGAGTGGCGCGGGGGTGTCTGATCAGCAGCTCTGATTTTGTTTGGTCCTTCGCACTCCCTCACTCATCATGAGACGTTAGCACGTTTTTGTCACTACAGTTCAAAGTTTCGCATCTACGAGCTTCTCGCTTACTTTGTAATATGTTGGTAGTAGTTTATGTTTAAACACAATAAACAGCTTGGCTATGGAAATCAGCTATGAAGGACAAAATACAGTTTGAGACCACACGTTAATGCAGTCCTAGTGGGCTTCACCAGACGAATCTATGTGTCTATCCTGCTTCACCAGAGTAATATTTGAGCACTAATTAGCAATCCGGAATGCCAATGATCTCTCTGCTGCTTTGTTTCTCATTGTAATTGGGAATACTTCTAGCATGTTTGTTGTCCTTGGGGATTTTTTTCAGAGCTGACATTACAAAGCTGTACTTTTACTATACTAAGTGGACATTCTGTGCATTGCACTTCCATTACACTCAATAACATTCAGTTATAGGCAAAGGGTTTAGGTTAATCACCTGTACCCCATGGTGAGCGGGCAAAGCAATTCCTGTGCTGATATGGATGGCACTTCTGTACAGTGCTGGACTTCACCATTACACTGCACTGCAAAAGACTCTTCCACTCCTATTCAACATAGTAAAAATATCAGCATCAACATGAAAATCAAAAGTTTGTGGTTAGGGCACAATGTCCTGAACCACTCACAACTGTAAGAGGGACAAGCAGAAGCGACTGTTATAGGAAGAGACCTGTGGAAAGTCACTAGCTGAAAGTTAAGGTATTTTTCTTGCCGTTACCTGATTGTTATGGCTCTGTCAAACACGGTGAACTCATTCTACTGTGAGGCATGCTTCCTTTGGTCCCTGCCAAGTATTTGCCTGTGAAGAAGTGAGCGAAACAAACCCCCAAACTCTGAAGGCATACAATGTTTGTAACATCTACAGGGGCTGGATTTAGTTTTATAAACAGGCCTAATTCTTACTGTACCTTGATTATTTCAGCAAAATATAATGACAACCTCACTCCAAACAAACATTTCCATTCTCCTGAAACCCAATGTACAAATTCCACAATCTAGTTACACATGCCACGGAACAACAACTCATCTTTTCCCAGCCTCCTAACAGGCAGAGTGCAGTCTGTCTATACACATTCCCAGTATTTTGGTAACCACTGGTTCCTGGGTTCTTGCTGGCAGGAGCTTAAACCAACTTACATGACATTTAAATATTTCTTTCATGAGTGGCTTCCAAAACAAAAACCATGATTGTTTGGGTTTTTTTTTTAGACCCGATTACTTTGTCTTCAGACTGTCCCAGTCTAGGGCTTGATGTTGCCAGGTGTCTGGTTTGGTTCTTCTTGAGCTTCTGCTCCACACTCCGGTACCTCTTTGAGTGCTCGGTGGTTCCTCGTGCACTGTGCTGAGTGGCAGCATTGATTAGTTATGAATGTACAAAACATCTGACCAGCAGGTATTGGAAAATCATATCCAGGTAAATCCCTGGATTTTTTAATAAACTAAGAAGATTTTTTAGAATGATTCAGCATCAGAATGTCTTCTGCTCGTGACACTGAAATTGTCCTTGTTCATAGATTTCATGAATCTTAATTCATTTATGAGACAGCTATTAAAAAAATGGTTCTGTTCAGAGGTGGTTTAGCTACACTGCAGAATGCTGGGTTTAACAGGGAGCACTGGTGCAGGGAACTGAAGGAAGTTTCCCAGATCAGTTGAAACCTGTCTCGAAGACTCTGGTGGTGGCAGAGCGAGCCGGTGGATGGCACCGCGACCGGCAGGTGACCAAAGCAGTACAAGGGAAAGAGGATCCACACTGCAAGGCTGCCTGCCTGTATTTTTTCCAGTTTTCCTGCTTATTTCCATCCCAGGGTGTCCAAAACTTGTAGGTCACTGAAGTAGTTTTGTTTGGTAGGCTTTACAATGCATTTTTATCTCTTTTTTGTGTGCATCCATAGTCCTCATCAGCTCAATGAGTTGAAATGTGTAGCAGGCTGTGTCATACCCATTCCTGGACAGGTCTTTTGTAGTACACAACATTTTGCTGCACCTCTTTGTTTTTAAACTGGAAGATTGTGTATACCAGGACAAGGATGCACAGAGACAGGATGCAGGGGATCACCACTGCGATGGCATTGACAGTGCTGGGCATGTCGTTTATTGTCACCATGATATCCACATCGTCGTGCGGGAGGCGCCGATCCTTGCTCCGCTCAACATCCTTCTGGTTACAGCCCATCCAGTCCTTGAGGATCGACCTGGGGTAGCCTGGCTCCACACTCAGCCTCTGGTTATCGAACTTCCAGTAATCCTTCCCTTTGTAAAAGTAGGTGTAAACTAGGAGACAAAACAGAGAGTATTTCTCACTATTTCTGGTTAATGAGCTGTGCTTGCATGAGGACATTAAGGGAGCCTGGAAAACCTGAAGATGGCTACCTAAGTCAGTAAAACACATTTATCCGGAGCATACCCAAGTCATTGGAAAGTGAACGTGGTTTTGGAGCTGGGATTTAAAGGAGAAGCCATAACCCTGGCTAGTGTGTTTAACATTGCCCATGGAACACCCTTCCCCTTGGCCAAGACAAGCGAGGAATTGAAAAAGAAAACCCTACTAACTTTAAAGAAGGGTTCTGCAGTGAGTTGTTTTTTACTAAAGCATCTGTAAATATGTGCTTGTCATTACCAAGTGATTAACATCATCTGCAGGGTGTCAGCGTGTGCCTGTGTTACAGTGTTTGGAAGAACACCAGGTCTCTGTTAATTCAACCTGAGGGAGCAAATGCTGAGTAAGACGAGTCCTTTTGCCACAGAATCCTGAATATTTAGCCTATTTTAAGGAGCAGTGTTGTGCTGTTGCTAATAAAAGGGTGGTGCTTTATGCTACATGTTTTTTGAAGCACCTCTCTTCTCTAGAGGACTCATTTTCTAATGACTCTCAAGTAACTAGAAAAAAAGAAAGAGAACAGGAGAAGGGAGCTGTGGTGAAAGTGTTGGTGTCCTGCACTGTTCCCCAGCTTGGCTGGCTCTCACTGCCATTCTACAGCCCTCCTCTCACACCACAGCTCCAGATCTGAACACAGCCTCAATGGCACAAGCCCCTTCTGTTGGCTCTTTCCCTAACTGGAGGAGGAGGAAATCTTCAAATCAAAGAAAGAAACATGTTGGAAGGAGCTTCTGGAGCTCCAAGCCCCTACTCAGAGCATAACTTCTAGGCTAACTGCTAACATCAGACAGGTTGGAGCCTTGAGCAGAGAGAGTCAGAGCTCACTACAGGTAAATTAGGAGGAAGTGTAAATTCCAGCATTCCCAGAAGCAAAGCCCAGGAAAAGTTGGGTAGGGTCTATTGCAGCAGAAAAAGCCCCATTCCCACAGAGCTGGATTGTCACAATGTGGTTTAGCAGCTGAGGGGGTGTGTGGGTTGGGATAGGGGTCAGGAAGGATCTCAGACTGCTGCTGCTCACAAAGCCCAGGTGACCCCCAGGGTTCTGAGATTTGATTCCTGGACCAGAAAACACTCAGAACACTCCCCATCCAACTGCCCAGCTCCCAGCACAGACCAGCCCTTCCCGATCCAACAGGTGTAATCACTGCAGACACATACAGCCTTCCTTGCTGATGAAAGCCCCCTGAGGAGCCTGAGGGATTCCTCTCCACACGGTGATGGGCTTTGGGTATCCTGGGTCCGTTGCTCTCTTGTCCTCGTTGTACCTCCAGTACCTGTCCCCTTTGAAGAAGTAGGTTTTGCCCACGGGCTCCCAGCGCAGCGCTGTGTCGATGCCCTCCCGGGGCAGGCAGCTCCCCAGCTCCACCAGGCTGTGAGGGTAGCCTGGCTCTGCTGTCACTTCCTTAAAAACCCAGTACTTATCTCCTAGAGGTGAGTGGGGACACAAACAACAGATTGGCCTGTTAGGAGCTGGCTCGATATGAACCTAAACCAACCGCAGTGAACCACAGCATGTTGAGGGTTTCCAGACTTAACTGTAATCTGTGAAAAAGCTGCTCCTCCACTTCATTTTGAATCTGAAACCTTATTTCATTTGCTGCTCCTTAGCTCTTGTTTTGGGAGAGCTGTTGAACAGTCCTTTCCCATCTACCTTCTCATGCCAGTCATGATTTCAAAGACTTGTCTCCATCCCCTGTCTGCCATCCTTTGCTCAGGCTGAGGTTGTGATCAGCCCAAGCTTTTCAGGTATTTGTTGCCTTTCCCTGAGCCTCTCAAGTTCTAGTACAGTTTAGAAAGCTGAGGTACTGAGGCTGCAGACACAAATCCAGAAGCCCAGGTACTGTGGTTTTGTACTGGCCATGCTTTCCAGCCACCCTTCCTTGCTCACAACTTGCTCTCAAGTTTCAGGATCCTGTTCAGGCACTGTCACCATACAAGGAGCTAAAGTGGGCCCTAGCAAAAGGTTGGTCATTTTGTTTCTGCAGGAGACCATTGTCCAGAAATGAGGTTTGGATGTGCCTTGCACCTGGAGAGGCCTCAATGCCCTGGCAAAATGTGTTCAAGGAGTTTAGCAGGGGACTGACACTCCCAGGGAAATAGGAGCCGTTTCTTGTTACCACATGAAAGCCAACTTCCCCTTACTTAATTGACATTAACTCTCTCCAGAAATTGTCCTGGCAAGGCCAGCCCACATGGAACTGCATTTTAAGGATCAGTGGCTGCTTGAAGTGCCCTCTTGGAACAGAGCAAGGGTGCAGCATACCTGTTTTCACCATTTTCGTGCCATAAAAGCAGCCTGAGGTGAGGCAGGAGTGGTTGGCTCGTACTGAACTGTACTGTACCTTTGAAGAAAACGAATTTGCCATCAGAGCGCTCATAGGCTGCGTCGATCTTTGCTGGGAGGCCCTTCCAGAACTGCTCAATCTGCATGGGATACCCCTCCTGCACCTGGTTGTTGCGCAGACGCCAGAACCAGCGATCCTGAGGAAACCAGAAGCCTCTTGAGACTGAGTACTTTTGTCTTGCAGTCAGACCTGGCTGGGTCCAGCATCCAGCACTGCTAATCCTTGCCTAGGCCCCACAACCATTACAGACACAAGTCCTGCTTCAGGTGACAGCTCCAACCCAGCCCAACACTGTCTCCAGCGTGGGAAGTGCTGTGGGGGGAAGATGGCAGCCCAAAGGGGGAGATGTTGATTGATGGCACTGTGAAAAAGGGTGGAAAGGAGAGGGAAAAGGAGCAGGGGTGAAGCGAGTCCACAGCTGTAAGCATTGTGACCTCTCCATGTCTTGTCACTGAGGTGTCAAGCTTGTCCTGGTTCTGTTGAAGCTCAGCTCTTGGAGCCCAGGAGAGCCAGACAGCCTGAACATCACCTGGTGACTGTGTGAAACACACGAGGTTTAAAGGCACAAAGGAGTTATGAAATATCCCTTCAGATATTTGATCATTAGTTAAAGCTGCAGTGGATGCTCAGGGATGAGCATGTGCAGGACAGAACCTTTGAGACTTCTCCCAGATACCATCCCAACCTTCAACTAGTTTCATTTCAGGAATCTCTGGCAACTGATGTGGTTTGTGCATTTAACAACCTTCACACCCATTGGGCAGAGGGAAAGCTACTGGTATTTTGAGAATGGGATCATGGATGTCCATATTCAAGGTACTCTAATGGGTTATTGAGCAAAGGGCTGTAGTTTATAAGAAAGGTTGACTCAATCTCCCCATGTAGGCTGAGTGCTCCCAAAGCCCCAGTTCCATGCATGTCACCTCAAAGACAATCAGGCTTGCTCCCAGAGAAGCTGTGGCTGCCCCACCCCTGAAAGTGTTTCAGGCCAGCTTGGATGGGGCTTGGTCTAGTGGAAGATGTCCCTGTCCATAGCAGGGGGTGGAACAAGGTGGTCTTTAAGGTCCCTCCCAACCCAACCCACTCCAGGATTCTGTGGTTACCCATGGTACTGGTATTGCTTCCTGGTGTTGCAGGTGGCTCCTCTCGGGCTTGGTGGCATCTGAATTCTCTGCCAATGCACCCAGTTCACATTTTGGAGCACAGGATGCCTGGGCATTTTGTAAATCCCATCAGGGACTGTTTCCAAATATTAAAGAGCCAATCTGCTCACACTTCCTTCCAATATTGCTCAGTCATCACCCTCAGAGGAACAGAGCTATTTTCACAGACATTTCAAATCTCACTAACAAATACTTCTATTAGCTTTTTCCAGCAATAAAATGAAGGGAAGACTCATGAGTTTAAACAGGAATTCTTAGTACCTTGAAAACAAACATTTCTCCTCTAAAGAGCGCCACAGTGTTAAAGTTGCCATCACAGATGTTTGGTTTGGAGCCAGGGAGAGCTGGCCTGTCACCCAGAGGAGGACTGGGAGGTCGTGGCTGCCTCTCGTGTTTCCTTTCCGAAGTGGAGTGAATTCTGCGAACAGGAAGAGTTGGTAAAGGCCTGGTTGGCTCCAGGGGCTCTATAGGAGGACCTAGAAGTGAAAATGAATATGTTTAGCAAAGTGGACAAGCTTGTTTTTTTCTGTAAGCTTTAAAAGGCTCCAGGCTGGATGGACAGCACTGCCAGGGATTTACGTACTGCTGAGCTCATTCCCTGGAAACGTGAAGAAGAGCAAGATGCATCCACAAAACAGACAAGTGATAAGGACTGAAGAAGAGAAAGAATGTTGTTGTAGGTCTTCCCACAGAAGCTGGAGCTAAAAGGAAGGAGGAGCCATGCCAGTCACGTTCCCAACTGAAATGAAAGGTGGTAACCCTTGAATAGAAATGTTTAGTAGACCATAAAAAAAGGCAACAAAACCCTGGAAACCAAAGTAAAACCAGAAAAAAAAAAGTTAGGGTGAGTAAACTAATGCTACATTGTAAGTGGAACTGCAGGGAGTACTTTATTACACATCAGTGACGAATCTGAGCTTTCCCTGGTGAACAGCTGTGACAAGGGACCTTATCCCACTCCAGTGATGCCCCCAAGCACAGCTCTCCCTTTCCATCCTTCCCAACTCAGCTCTGGGATCTGACAAGGCCACAGCGATGTACAGAGAAATAAAAATACAAGAGAGTTAGACTGGAGCAGAGGTCTTAAACTGCCTCTTGCCATAGGATGTTTTCATTAACTGTTAGGGATTAATCTGGACCAAATCTCACCCAGAGTCACATTTCTTGTTGCTTCTCAGAGAAGGCCATGAGTTAACATGGCAATAAACAGAAGGCCACTAGAGCAGGGGATTTTGGTGAGCCTGAGATGTGAAGATGGTTGACTTGCAGGGATCATGGTTTCAATTTCATTCTGAGCCTGCAGGATGAAGCCTCACCTGTGGGCAGAATGGGAGCTGCTGTCATGGGTGCTGTTTCAGCATCACAGTTTGGGGCCAAGCAGCTGCACCTCAGCTGGGGGTGAACTCTGGCTCTGGCCAAGGCTCATCCTCACAGCTCTGGAGAGTCACTCTGAGCTGGGCACCTGCCCATAGCCAGGGAAGGGATTTTTGAGGAAGGACTGAGGTGCCCATGGAGGCAACACATCTGTGGGGTTAGAAGAGGGCTTTTGGAGATAAACATTTTGAACTGTGCAATCTGAAGTAATGGTTTGGTGCCTATGTCCCCATGGCAGTTTTACTCCTAAATGTTCCATTTTCAAAGAGTTCCTAAAATGGATGAGTGTTTAACACATCGTGGAAGGGTGACCAGATGAGGAATATTCTCACAGCTAATGACAAAGAAGACATCAGAGAAAGCCACCTCAATAATTGTTAATAAGGATGGAACAGTAGGAATCTCGTGTGCAGGTTCCATGGATATGATCAGAAAGCACCACTTGGATGGTAAAGTCCAACTTCCTGCAGTACCAGTCCAGAAACTGGGTAAGTTTTTTTACCAGCAAGTCCTGTAATGAGCACAGTGTTTCCAGGGCAGACACAGATTTCAAGGGTAGAAAATCCTCTATAATGCACAGTAAACTGCCCTAGTGATTAAGCCCTGTCACAGCTGAAGTCTGCCTTACCCATTGCCAGAGTTTGTGCAGCTTTAAATTCGGTGTTTTCTTTCTTTTGTCTACTGTCTCAACATTTAATCATTTATAGATCTTGATGGGAATGCTTTTAGAATTCTTCTTAACAAACTAAATAGAGCAGTTCCTTTGGTCTGTTGTTACAATAGCTTTTGGTTTTCAGATCTTGAGACTCACATGGCTTTCCTAAAGCTTTACAAATGGATAACTGTATTTCTTCAGGGCAACTTGTTCTCATAAAATGATACTTTGTGCCATGTGCAGTTATTAGCAACTACTTTTATTTACTTTATTCCAGAGCTTTAAATTGATGCTTAAAGACATCAAATATTGCTTACAGAAGTACTTTATGAGGATTCTCTGATGATGATTACCCTTGGAAAGCTGTCTACGTGAAATGGGTACAAATACTATACTGATACTGTGTATTTCTCATCCCCTCCAATCTTATGGTGGCAGTGCCCAGTATGTTAGCTGACCACAAAATTTCCAAACTCTGATGCTGCTGCTGCTAGAGACTTGTGGATTTTCCCCAAATGGGATGCAGCTGAGGTCTCCAGACAGTGCCTGTGACAGGAGCAGCAGGGCTGGACCAGGCAGGGTGGGCACATCCACAACAGTGTTGCAGGGCTGTGCTTTCAGTCACACTCAAGTTCATTAAATACATTCTTTTTGGACCAAGCTAAACTTGAAGATGTGTTTCTGGAGTGCATCCAGGATGCTGCAGCTGCAAACAAGCACCACAGGGCACTGCAAGAGCTGACCCACAAAACCACTTCTTTCCTCAGAGTATATGCAAGAATATATCCAAGAATATATGCAAGAATATATACAACATGGGTGCCTCAGTCCTCAGGATCTTATTTCACACCATCCCTACGTGTGGCTGGATCTCCACATGTGCTGCTGCTGTTCCTGCTGGTAGCCACTGACACTGTCTTCTCACACCCACCAGGACCTTCAGGTCAGCTGCAAAGCTCCTGGAGGCAGGACTTGGCACAGTGGGACATGCACAGGAAGGGCTGGGAGTGGGGAAAGAGGCCCCAGACAGGCCCTGCAGGAGGACAAGGCTCTGTTTTTTTTCACAGGGCAGTAGTGTTCAGCTCCTGCCTGGGACAACTGCAGGAGCAGGAAGTTCACAACCAGTATTGGATGTCAAAAATGGCACTTGGTGCCAGTGACAGAACCCAAGTAAATGAAGTCTGAAAACCAACAACTCACATGCTCAATGAAGATGGAAATGCTTGCATTAGGAAAGAGAAGTCTTGACTGGGACCTAAGCAAGGGGACAATAATCAGGTATTTACTGAGCACTGCAGACACTCTTTAAACAGAAGCAGGACCCCTTCCCTCCTGTGCTGCCTTCCCCATGGCTTTGAGTGGATGTGGCTGGTGAAGAGCACTGGAAAACCTCAAATGCCTGTCCTACCTGATAGGATTCCCCTGCCAACAGCCTGACACAAGGGTCAGCTAAAGCCCATTGCTGCAGAAACACAATGGAGCTGTGGTTTGCTGTTCCCCTGCCCTTTGCAAGGGGCAAATGCTGTCACACAGCGACCAAACCAGAGCTGACCCTAAGCAGCAAGATAAGGACATGACATTAATACCTTCTCCCTCTCTTTTAACAGAAAACAAGGGTGAGATGGGAGTAGCACCTAAAAAAACCCATGAATGTGTCTGACAAGTTCCCACTGGACGCAGAGAATCTGACACACAGAGATTCTGACCACAAGGTGCAGAATAGGGACTGTAGTGTTATGCTTATAGGATGGAAATTTGACACCTCCATGACTGAGGTTACTAATTCACTGTCTCTGCACAAGAAAAGACCACTCGTGTACCCAGTCACAGCCTGCCCTGCCCTGTACAGGCAGTCCTGTACAGCTCCCCAGTACCCATGGGTTCACCTCCAGTACCCGTGGCCTGTCACAGTCATCTGTGGAGAAGAGGAAAGTTCAAACAGCACTTGCAACCCAGGGCACCAGTGTAAAGGTTTAAATTAGCCCTAAAATGCCACTGAAGCAGCCCACATAGAACTGGCATGGCAGAAGCAGTTGTACACACTGTGGTCAAGATGATGCCAAGCTGCAAGGATTCAGATGAACCAGGGATTTTCTTTAGAGAAAACATTTGCTACATCAATGGAGAGAGATCTCAAGTCAGGCCCAACAAGGGGATCTGGCTCTGTACATACTCCCTGCTGGCCATGGCCAAAGCAGCCCTGGCAAGGCTTCCCACACATGCTGCAGGTGCTCTGCAACCTGCTTGGATGCAAACTTCATCATTTCCCTTCAAATATTCCTCTTACTGTCCTTCCCTGCTAGCCATGGATGTTTCCTTGCTGCCTTTCATGCATTTTTTTGTTTTTATAACCCAGGCCTTCTAATTTATTCTGATTGAAGGTTTGTCTCCTCCCATACTTACACAGACTGCCTTTTCATTTTTAGTTGTTGCCTCCACTCAGTCCCTGAGTGTGGCTTAAGGTGGGAGGGGATCCTACAGCTGTGCCTGTGCAAAGAGCAGAGGAGCATACTGAAAATATGGTCCAAGTGCTACTCAGGCAGAATTTGGTGTACAGTTATGGGATGGGAAGCAGAAGCACAGCCTGTCCATTGGTGGAGAAAGATGCTCCCTCATAAGACCTAAGGCACTGCAGAGCCAAACCTGGCATAAAAGTAGAATGAGCAGACCCCATCCATTAGGAAAGCTCACTGGTCATTCCTATTTCCAGACTCCCATCACAGTAACAAGCCTCCAAAACAGCTCAAGGCAGATGGGACAGGTTTACCAGCAGCAGAGATGAGTGTGTGAACAAAGAGTCACTGAAGATGTGCTGGCACTGTGGTTTTTAGTATAGACTGATCACATCCACCAGCGTGGCCAGGCAGCAGCACACACAAACCACATCCTCGGCCACGACACTTTCAAGCAACTTCAGAGAATCAGACAGAGGAAAAAATATCTAATTAGTAAAATCTAAGTGAGAGAGGTTATTGCATGGGTCTGTAAATGGACCTGAACTCAGCCACCTAGTTATCATGTGTGGTCCCAGCACCAGAACCAGGTACACCCATGGGACTGATCCTGCAGCCACTTCCACAGGGGAAGCAGGTAAGAAATCTCCTGGAGCTGGAAACTCTACATTCTGGAGGGATGCAGCTTGCTGGGAGTTTACAGACACAGTGTGGAGAAGAAGAGTTTCTTCCCTTCTATCAGAAGCAAGGTAAAGAATGTCAGAAAGCTTTTGGGTCACAGCAGATCACCTTTAGAGTGTGACTTCCACCACTGGCACTTAGCCTCCTCCCTTCATGCTTCCTCTGTCGCAGACCATCTGAATACCAAGGTGACCTGTGAAGATAACACAGAGAGAGGAGGCATTTAGGAGCCACTGTGTCGATAGTTGAGGACAAAATATAATTGTACTGTCCTCCTGGCTATTGACAGAGTGTTCCCTCAACTGCACAGCACCTGCCTGGAGGCTCAGCACCTTCTTGGCTCAGCCTGTCCCAGCTAGTGGCTCCTCGAGCCTGCCAGCAAAGAGAAGGCTTTGGGTTGGCTCAGGGGAGAGAACCATCCACTTACAAACAAAGGCCTGTCCTTCTTAATATTCACTTTGAGAAGAAAACTATCCTCCAGAGTACAGTTATGGTTTGAATAACTCACAGGAGGGTTTTGGTTTAAAAAAGCTGAGCTGCCAGTGTGTTTGTGCAGCACTGAACCAGCTGTCCAGATACACAGGTGAGGCTCCTCAGCCTTCTTCCAATCAAAGCCTATGATCCAAGGGAGCCAGGGAGAGCCAGAGAAACCCACCTGGCTGCTCTGCAGGCTCCAGGGCAGTGCAGAGAGGCCCCTGTTCACACTACATGAGCAGCTGCCAACGAGCTGCCTCAGGGGCCAGAGATTGTCCACAAAACTCCAAGTGCAGGAAGGACTTTCCCTCACTCAAGTTGACAAACTCCAAGTTTGTCCAACTCACTCCAAGTGCTTTCCCTCACTCAGTTGACAAACTCACCCACAGAGCACTTTGCACTTCTGTGCTCAGCCTTCAGGGCTGAAGTGAGTTAAGATGTCCCAGTTAGCCTGGGTCCTTGCCACAGTGCAGAACAAGCCCCAGCACCCACAGAACAATGGGTAGAAAGTAAAAGCCTCTGTGATCATCACTGGGAGGCAGGAAGGGTTTCTTGAGCCCTTCTCACACAGACATTCTCCTCTGAATTACATCTGCCCTCCAGGTGATAGACCTGGGAAATAAGTGTCCACAGCAGACAACCTTGCTCTAAGCCAAAGGAATGCTCTTCTAGGGTCTGGAATGAGGTGATTCACTTTGCACTTGGGTTCTCTGCTTTTGTGCCAGAAAACTGGGTCAAAAATTCCCAGGCTTAGGCAGGCAAATGATTAAAGGTTTGGGCTCTGCAAGATGTTCCAGTTTCCTTCTGGAAAAACTTTCAGAAGCCTGACATCTGTTCCACAGCAAAACAGAATATTTTTCTACACTCAGAAGAATCTATAGGATGAGGAAAGTATTTCCCACCCAGCCATAACACACACTAGTATTCTTCCATCAGCTGAGAAACCTCCCAAGAGATATGAGCTCCCTCTCAGCCTCCCCTTTGGCAGAGACCTCCAGGTGTCAGGTGGAGCCCAAGTTCAGCACTGGGAACCAGGCAGTTCCTCCCTGTGTTTCAGAGAAGTGTGAATGAAGACCTGGCATACAGCAGGTGAGGCTCTACAGATGCACCAGAGGTGGAGTTGGTGCTTCCTGCTGGGTCCAACAGAGTCTGTGGACAGGAGGAAAGGTGCAATTGAAATGATGCAATATAGAGGGGGTGTCTGGTATCCCTGCAGCATGCCAGAGATGCAGCACCAGGGCACATCCCTCCAGATTCCTGATAGCCAAGCGTTTTCCTTCCCCTCTCCTCCTATGAGCACAGGACCACGAGGCACAGATCCACAAATCCCAAATCTTTCAGCTTCTACAGATGAGGTCTCTACTCTGTTTCCTTCCCACGTACAAGAGAACGTTTTCAGAGAACATTTCCAGATCCCACATGACAGCAAAGCTTGCTCTGATGGTCCCACTCGCAGTGCAGTGTCACCACATGGAAATTCTCCAGCAGGTCTTTCTGCTGTTCCCTCACAAGCCATCTCACACAGGCATAGTTTACAAGGATCTGGGATAGTCACAAGGGTCTGCAGCTTACAAGAATTCCTATGGCTGCCACTGGGAAAAGGGCAGGGAGGTTATGAATGTTGCATGCTGCACTGAAGGGGTGAGGCTGGCAGAAGGTCCTGGTTGCCCATGGACACTGTGCCCTGCTGATCCCTTGCTCCTGGATGTCAGAGTGTTGTCCAGTTCCTCAGCCAGGGGCTGGAGTGGTGTCATGCCCACTCTGGACCTCAGCCCTCAGGGGTGCAGCATCTGACTGGGATCTCTTCTCTCAAACTGCACAGATGTGTGAGGCTGAGACTTCCTCACTAGGGTTTGGGATGACCCAGATCCTTGAGGTTGTCTCCAGGGTTAATGACCTGGTCTACCTTTGAGTGATTAGGAGACTTCCCCTTTATGACCTTAGGCTCTGAAAGGCTCTTGAAGGTGATGGCCTGGTTAACCAGCCCTGTGAATGTGAGTTTTCCCTGTAATCCTGTCAAGCCCTCTGCTTTGCAGACACAGTGTCACAAGAGTCACTCCCTAACAGAGGCTGCTTCATCACCCTCTGCAAACCAGTAGAGAGAGCAGGACATGAAGAATCATGGAATCACAGAATCATTCAGGTTGGAAAAGCCCTCGGAGATGATCAAGTCCAACCCTTAACCCAGCACTGCCAAGCACACCACTAAACCCCGTCACCAAGTGCCACATCCACACATTGTTTGAATACCACAGGGGATGACAGCTCCACCACTGCCCTGGGCAGCTGTGCCAATGCCTGACCACGCTCTTAATGAAGACATTTTCCCTAATACCCAGCCTAAAACTCCCCTGACACAACTTGAGGCTGTTTCCTTTTGTCCTGTCACTTGTTACCTGGGAGAATCCCAAGCCTCACCTGTCTGCAGCCTCCTGTCAGGACAGGGTGACCAGTGCTGCAGAGTGACCCCTCCAGGCTCTGTGACACAGCCACAGCTGAGCACTTCTCCTCTCTCCACCTGCAGCACAGCCCCCTGCAGCCCTGGCTTCAACACTAGCAAAGTTAAGAGGTAACTCAACAGGATATCAAGGGGATCTGCAAATTGCTATCACTGCCAGTTATTTCTTCCTGGGCATATCACCTGTGATATGGACACATAAATTCAGAGGGAGATATCCTTCTGAAAAACACACATAGAGTATTGCTATTTCCTGCTATTTCCTGGTTTTGTCATGGAAAATGCTGCAGGAAGCAGATCTCAGGAGATGGGAATATTGCTGACTTGTATTACAGCTCTGTCACACAGGGAGCTGCTGGTCTTGCCCTCAGTAGCTCAAAATGGAAGTAACATTTAAACATTGACCATCTACTAATCAGCATGAAGCAAAACCAAGAGTTCACATCACCTAGTGTCTCTTTGGGTGACTTTTGAAATAAATTCAGCAGAAAATAAATTTAAAATTCAACAAATCATTATATGGCAGATCTGGATGTTTTTCTTTTCTAATAGATAAACACAGATACAATATAAACTACATTTGAAATGTATCATTCTCAAAAGGAGACAAAATGGACTTCAGCTTTAGTAGAGCCTCTGTTCCTTGTTCTAGCAACTTCAGTGGAATGAAAAACTGAACGTTTTGATTATAACTAGTTTATAAAAGGACACTACAGGCAAGACAGTGGCTCTGTGTCTGACTTTGCAGAGTAGGTTATGAAATAAAACATATTGAGCACAGGCTGCTGCACTGTAGAGAATGTCAAAGCAGCAAGAAAGCAGCAGATTTGGGTTTTTGGCGAGGTTCTCTGGTAGATGGGCTTTTGGCATTCCCAAAGCACAACAAAGCAGAGTGGCACTGTGGAAATAAAATACATTAGTTGGATGTTCTTGCTAAAGCTACAAGAAGGATATTTCAGCAGGCTCTTCTCAGTTTGAAGATCAGAAGAAGGGTTCTGTTCTTTCACTACTAGTTCCAGGGAGAAACATCACCTGCATTTTCTATAATTTCTTTGTGAACCATAAGTGTAAAACCTAATTTTAAATTCAACTTTGTTTTTTGGACTGTAACTCTGTACCAAGGGCCGAGATCTCCACCTGGAGAAGAAAAGCTCCTGCTGCAGAAGCTGCTCCTTCTTCTCCCCACAGCACGAGTTACCTCTACAACATCATCTACAACATCTAACACCATCCCCAGCCCACTCCAGCTCAAAGGCCTCAGAGCCCCATTCTGGGGAGTGCTGGTCCCAGCTCAGCCCCTGCTGATCTTGCTTTGAATCCCAAAAGTGGAGCAGGAAGGTTGTCAGTTCCTTATCTGCTCCCTTTCCAAAAACATGTCTGAAAACAGAAACGAGTCATTTTTTCTTGATTGTACTTCCACTCTCTGCAATAAATTATGGTTATTTTCTTTCTGATTAATAAAAGTTCACAGGAATGAAATCAACATTTCAAAATAGAAACAGCATAATGGCATTTTGGCAGGTTTCAAAAATTAACACTTAGATCTATTACTTAATGAAAATTAAACACTGACTACCCCAGCACTTTATTTCAGAACCCTCCAGAGTCTCTGCTATCCTGAGCACCAGAACATGTACTGGGCTAAAGCATTCCTAATTAAACAATACCACAGGACAATTAACATGCAACTTCACCCTGGTAATGATCAATAAGGAGATCACCAATGAGACAAGACAGTTCCCTTGTACTTTAAGACATCTTATTTTACATGTTGGACCTTACTTGGATATCTGCCTCACACTGAGGACAGACTGCACTCTACAAATGCCTGGCTTTTCCCACTGCCCTCACAAGTCAGAGAAATTAGCCCAGAAAGAGACTTCTACAGGCATCTGCATTTAAACAAATGAATCTCAATCCAGTTACAGAAAACAAAAACCAAATCTGACAAACAGTTTAGAAATAGTTTAGACCTCTAAGGTCTTGCTACACTGCTTTAGAATCTTACAGGTCTTGGTACACATTTTATTGGCAGCAATTTCAAATTCACTGGCAGACCACTGATACAAACATTGACTAGTGTCAGGCCTGCCACCAATCCCTGCAGCAAGTCCTGAGAAACACCAGCTTTCCCACTGACAACTACCTTATAAGTATTTTCTTCACCTTTCATTCATACCATATCTGCTCTGCTGCTTCTGGCAGCAAATATTTGACTCCAGCTGCACAGTTACATAGCACAACTGCTCTGTGCTGCATTTGTTAAGTAACCTCTCTGTCAAACTTGTACTTTCCACAAAGAATGAAATCAGGGATATTTGACAAAACCTGTTTTCCACAGGCTGCCACAGACTGTGGCCATTAGTCTCAGTCCCCCCTTGAGCTCCTAAAATCTGGATTTCTCTTTGCTCTGAGTCTCCTTCAGCCAATAATTCTGTGAGTTCCTGTCCTCAGACCTTGGTATCCACGATCCCATCACATGGCACCACATCATGTGCAGCCCCTTGGTTTTCTCCCATAATCTCTCTGCCCTTTTCTCCATTTTCCTTGAGCCCAAGATCATTGTGGCACATGCTGTACATGTTCAGCAGGAGATTAAAAGAAGCAAAGTGCTCCTTAAACAGATCCAAACTTTCTTTCCCTTACCTTATATATAATGAGAAAAAAAAAAAATGAGTGCATAAGTACTTTTTGCCTTTCCTTGATGTTCCAGGCTCTTTGCATTCTTTTCCTTTATTTGCACTGGTTGTTCTGAATGGACAAACCTTGGGTACAGCAAAGCCTGTTCTTCCCCTTGAAGTACACCTTGATTTGGGGACACAGTGAGGGATGGAGCAGCAGTGGGATCACAGAGGTTGGGTTATCCTAACTTGTGCAGTCATCTGACACTTAGTCCTGAATCAAGGGCTTTAAACAGTTCCCCACTCAGCCCTGGCAGGAAATACTCCCTAGGCTCAACCTTGGTGTGAGTAAAGAAGTAGATAGGGTTGCTCACCATAGATTTTCTGAATTCCTTGCAGGTCATCCTGGGGCAGTTTGAAGTTGTGTGTTTCCATGTACTGGTAGAAAGGAGCCATGATAGCACTGGGGTCGTTGGAGTGCTCCAGGCCCAGCGCGTGCCCCAGCTCGTGCACTGCAACCAGGAAGAGATCATTCCCTGTGGGAGGAAGGCACAGCCAAGTTAGCACAGCCATGGCCCAAGCCCCTCTTGCCCAGAAAGCCAGAAGCAAAGGCTTTGCTCTCCTACTGCACAGCAGGTCACAGTGCAGGGTCAGCTCCTGGAGATGGTTTTAGTCCCAAGAGTCTGCGCAGCCCACAGAATGGGCCCCAGAGCAGCTACAACAGGCAGTGCCTGCAGGGAAAGGACTGTAGACTCTTTCATAGAGAATTTACAGAAAATGACCAACAAAATGGTCTCTCTGATACCATTGGCTCCTGAGATCTGAGTGCTGCCAGGAGAGGTGAGAGCACGGACAGTCTGATCATCAGTGGTGGGGCGAGTGCTTTGTGCCCCTTCTGGGTCTTCTGGTGCCATGCTCTGATCTGCCCTGGACCAGCAAATCGCAGGGGAGGCCTCCAGGCACCTGGCAAGGCAGGAGGAAGGACACAGAAGACCAGGATAACATCCATTGTCCCATGTAGGCAGCCTCATCTCCTTCAGCACAGGCTCCTGAACATGCTTTTACTCTGCTGGAGCCCTGGCACTGCCAAGTGTGTGGGAGCTGAGCACACGTAGCTCCATTCTGCCCCACTCCCACACAGGGAAAAGGTTGGATGCCAGTGGTGGAAGACAGAAGGAAGAAAGAGGAAAGAAGAGTTAGGACTCTTCCTGATAGGAAGAAGAAGGGATGAGGAGCCCTGTCTGGTGTAGAAGCTGGGAGCAGGGCCAAGTAGGGGTACCTTCAACTCTACAAGCATACACTGCCCTTCAGTCCCACGGGCCTGGGACCCTCCCCTCTCTGATCTAGTGTGGTCCCTGCATGTCCTGCTCCATAAGGGCACTGGAAAGTGAGCCAGGAAATGCTGTGTGGGGATGAAGATGCAGCCAACAAGGACTGTTGTAAGGGTCTCCTCACAGCAGTAAAATGTCTGAGCCCTCAATCCTGTCTGAATTTGGGCTCCTCTGGTTTTGTTCTTTTTTGGCAAAGGACAAACCAAGAGCACTTGCAATCAGACACGTGCAATCAGTTGTCAGTGGCAGATCAGTGGCTGCTCTGCAGCCTCTCCAAAGAGCTTCCTCACACCTCCTTGGAAGTACCAAAGCTCAGTTCTGTGCTGAGCTCTCCCTGAGACAGGAGCTGCAACTCACAAAGACTCACAAAGAACCATCTCCACTTTTGAAATAGTTACTGCTTCACTGTTACCCATAAAAACATGACAGAACAAATTCAGGGGTCTGCAAGCCTCCACAGAAAGGAGCTTTGCCAGCATCTGAAGATACCTGAAGTCAGTACCAAACAATGCTCCCCCAGCCACACATACCCCCCCAAAATGGTTAGATGCTCTAAACATTTGAGTTGGAGGGTGAGAGCATCTGAATATGCAAGACATGTTAAAATATTTAAATGCATTTCAAATAAATTTTCAAATACAAATTTCAAATACAAAATACAATGTCCAAAAAAAATATACAGACTAAAATTTAGCCACTTATTTATATAAAAGGCACCTCTGCTGTATATGGGAAATCCACATGAAGACCTACTGGGTAATTTTTTCTCATCTGTTGCTGAAAAATCTGGTGTGTGCAGAACAAGTCAATTCAATGTCCAACAAAAATATATAAAATCCACGAAGTAGTTTTATGGTAAAGTTCAGAGGACTGATCACTCTTCACAGGTTTTCAAAAACACTCAAGCTTAGAAGATGCACCCAGAGTCCAAATGGGATTCAGAGATTCAATGTCCATTAGCAAAATTGAATGGACTTAGTTTCCTGTATCACCTAAATGCTCCTGAAAGCATCATTTTCACTACTACCACAACTACTCACACATGGAAGTCCACAGTAAAGGTCACTCAGTGCAGAGCTGACCTCGTGAGACTCTGCTCATCACTCACCACAGGCTCACAGTCTGTGCCCATGCTCAGGGACATCTTCCCTCACCTTCCCTTGGTGGCATTTTCCTCCTTGCTAAAGTATCTGCAGAATTTGTGCTGCCAGCAGGTTTAGAATTTGTCTCCATGTAACTCTGCATATCAATCTATGGAAGTGACTTGCTAAACCTTTACCAGGAGCATAAGATCAGGCACTATCTTAAGTTAAAATAGTTTTAAATAGCTTTCAATCACTTGTTTTTGCCCAATATAAATGCCAGCCCACTTTGCACGTGGAAAATAAATCCCACAGACTCACAGGATGGTTGAGGCTGGAAGGCACCTCTGGAGATGGTCTGGTCCAATGCCCAGCTCAAGCAAGGCCAAGTAAAGCAGGTTGACTTGTCAGGGTTTGAATGCCAAGTTTCTTGTACTGGGAATTTGCCACAGGGTGCTCTACATGTGCCAAGTGGAAAGGAGGGATCATCTCCTTCCTGGCATTGACCACTGCTCTTCCAGAGGCAGCCCTGGATGCTGTCAGCCTTCTGTGCTCCTGACTCATGTTCACCTTGCTGTCAGCCAGGAGCCCCAGGTCCTTCTCTGCAAAGCTGCTTCCCAGTCTCTGGGCCACCAACAGTCCAGGGGCAGGGCTGTGCATTTCCCCTTGCCCACCTGCCTTAGGTTCCTGTCAGCCTGCTCCTCCAGACTCCTGAGCTCTCTGAACAACAGCATCACTGGGAAGTTATCAACCATTCCTCCAAATTTCCCATCATCTTCAAACTCACTCAGAGTGCCCTCTGCTACATCAGTGATGCCATTTCATCAAGCTACTCGTCACTGCTGATCTCATGCAACTCCTTGACACATATCCTGAACTTTCCATCTTGCCTTAACTGCAGCCAAGGATGCAACTGATCTTCACACCACCCACATTTCTTCAGCTGTCAGGTCCACCAGATCATCGTTGTTTGTTCCTTGATCACCAGTGAGACAACCAGTAGGAGTTCTGTGATGATCAGCAAGATGAAGGCTCAATCCTGAAGAAGTACCTCAACCACCAGAGTGGTCAGGCCAACCAAATCCTCCATTATGGAACAGAAACACACCTTTTCCCAGCTATGCCTAGGAAATACTTGTTCCTGGAAACACAGCTGTGGAAAACAGCTGCTGCTGTCCAGTTTGAACTCACCATTCTGATGGCAGTTGTGTGTGAGGATGTCACAGAGCACAGAAAATGCTAGCTGGGAAGCTTTGTTGCAACTGGAGATAAGAAACTCTCAAAGAAATGAACTGTCCCAGTTCCATCACAGCTATAGTGGGCAGATCAGCAGTGAAGTGGAAAAGCTCTTCTTGCCCATGACCAGGAGGCCACCTGAAGAAAAGCAGTGATAAACCCAGGGTGGTGGCTGGAGCAGATGAAGTAGAGCTCAAGAGAGTTCCTAGAAAGTGAACTGACCTTCCCAGAAAGTGGGACAAGAAGTTCCTCTTATTTCTCTCCAAGCACCCTGATTCTCAGTCCTGTGGTTGCTTGTCATCTGCTTTTGCTGAAAGGCAGTCATGGCAGAGCACACACAGCTCCCTTTCCTTCTGCTCCCTGCCTGGGCCAAAAATTTCTCACCACTGTTTAGTGTCCTCATCTTTCTATTCCAGCCTCCTCCCAGACACATCTGTTGATCTTTTCCTTCCAGCATGCCCCTGTCATCCACTTTCTCCATCCTGCTGTACACTCTAAAGGGGTCCCAGATCTGAAACAAATGCATAATTCTCAGAGAACAAGTGAGAAAGCACTTCATGGGAGGAGGAGATGGGAGAAATAAGTCTTAAGACCATTTCAGAAGCCCAGAGTTCTCAAAAATCCAGCTCTGGATCATCATCCTGTTTTTTCTTGAAGGATCACTTGATACCAATAACATTGTTAAGCAACAAGTTTCCTCTCATTTGCTAATGGTAGGGAATTCCATAGCATGGAAGAGAACACATTGTTCATTCCCTTTTAAAAGGGTGAGCTAGGATTTGCTCTGAAAAGAAAATACTGAGGTATAAAAATGCCAATGTGGTTCTCTCCTCCTACAGCACTTGGCCTGGAGCTATGGAGAGCTCTCCGTGTCCTCAGCCACTGCTGAACTGGAGGGGTCTGGAAAGGAGCTTGTACCTCCCACATTGTTTCTGTTGGTTCTTAAACACACAGAAAGGTCTCTGAGCTCTCAGTTCTCCACATTTCTTGTCCAAACAGCATTCCCCATAGTGTCCATCTTCTTGGAGCAAGATTCAGATGGAGAACTAACAGCCTAGCTTGATGCTTTGCTACGGGAAAAAGGTCAGGCAGTGGGATACAGCTCCTTAATTTCCTGTTCAACCTACTCCCCCAAGACCAAGGAACAAGAAAAACTTGCACTCAGAGTATCCCAGGCACCTGGGTAAGACAGCAGGGTTAAGAAGGATCTGTACTTGGAGGAAACAGTCCCAAGAGAAATACAACAATTTTTGCTCATTTGCACCATCTGTACAAAACAAACATGTCTGGTCAGAGACCTGCCTGAGCTTCCTCCTTCCCAGTTCTCAGGAGGCAGCCAAAAGTCCACCACTGAGCACCAGAAAGAGGATGACCCTGTACAACTGGTGGGAGTGAGTCAGCTCACTGAGTGAAATAGTTTGACCTGCTATGCTAAACACAAAGAAACACAGTTAATCTAGCTTCGAAGCTGCTGATGTTTTCCTTACCAGCACAATGTTATCACCACAGAAAATGACACTTACAGCACTATATAAAAGCATCTTCAATTGTCATGATGCCACACCAGATGAATACACTGCTTACCTTACGTCCAGCTCAATGGCTCTATACAACTTNATGCTAAACAAAGAAACACAGTTAATCTAGCTTCGAAGCTGCTGATGTGTTTTCCTTACCAGCACAATGTTATCACCACAGAAAATGACACCTACAGCACTATATAAAAGCATCTTCAATTGTCATGATGCCACACCAGATGAATACACTGCTTACCTTACGTCCAGCTCAATGGCTCTATACAACTTGAAACATAGTTGTAAGTTGAATTTTCTTAATTAAAAACAATCTGTGTTCAGTATAAACCTCATTAGCTGGTGTGCTCACAGATGAGCTAACTTACTTTAGATAAACTGCAATATAATCCCACATCAAACCAGATCTCTGGTGAAAGGACTCTCAAATTGTTTGAAACATTCTACCTTTCCCTGCAAAGAAACACATGGTTTTACTGCAACAGCACAGAGAACACAGGAGTCATAGATAAACTATTTATGTATGAACTTCCTTCAACTCTCAAAGTCCATCCCTCCTGATTCTTTGATTTTTATCTTCCCCTGGAAAAACCATTCAATAGGTAACAGACACCTTGAGACAGCTTTTCTTTGCTAAGTAACCAGCACATCCCTTCTTGTACAGTGTCATTCCTTTTAACTCTGAAAATCCACACCAAAACGCTTTATTTGGCTAAGTCAGTCACTGAATAATTCCTGCAGGTCAGCAAAGCCACCTCCTGAAACACCTGCCAGTTCAGAGCAGCAGGCCACAAGGGCTCCATTAGGGTAGAGCTACCAGTTATTGACATCAGTGTCTACCCCTGAGCACAGCACTGGGGACTGTACATCCAGGACACAGCTTCCAAGACAACAAGAAGGACAAATAACATTGCAAATCTGATTAACAGCAGAAAAGAGACTGAATCTCTGCTCTTTGTTGTGTTAGTATCATACTTTATGAACTGCATCACTCTGCCAACACATCTACGTATTGCAGTGTACTCAGACACAATTAAAAAGACACATGAAGGTCATATTTGGAAATTTTATTAAAGTAAGAATGACACTGAAGAAGTCAGATGATTGACTGTGTGTGACAATAGCATGCCTCAGGAAATTACAGAAGTGATGGTGTGAACTAAACATGCTTTAAATACACTAAAATGATCCCTTCCAACCCAACAGCCACGTAGAAACAACTGTTTCCCAAGCACAACTTAAAGAAGCTTTAGGGCTACTCTAAGCTATGCCTTGGTTCTTCCATCTTCAGACCTGGTAGGCCAGACCTGTCCAACAGAAAAACATGATTTGTCTGTGCTCCTCCATTCACCTCCACAACTTGTTCTGCTCAAGGAAAGCTTTTCAATCTTCTGAATGCCCTGAAGAAGGGGTGATACTGCTTTGTGGAATTCCGTGGAAAACAGCTTTTCTATCTAGAAAGGAAGAAAATACATGTTAAAAAGAAATACAGGTGTTACTTCCTTCATAAGCAATTATGGTTACATGTAGCAATGAACATGTATGTTTCTTCTCAAGGAATTAATAAAAACTCTGAAAAGTGTCTAAACAGCTTCCTTGGAGAAAGAAGGAGTGATCTGCAGTTTTAATAGCAACTGTACCACAGCCATGTTAAACTGATCACCACGAGACCAAGGGACTGCAGAAGCACAAAGAACCACACCATGTTACCAATGAGAGCTAATTTGCCTTTACTGCCCAAAAGGCAGCGTGCAAACCAGGGCTGGTAGCTGTACTAGACACCTTACCAATAGTGCAAGCTGTGCTTTATCTGGCATGCACAGAGGGCACTATGAGGACAACCTCCAGCAGAAACTCAGAGAAAAAATACTGATGGTCTGGACTGGTGAGACCAAAATTGACAGAGTGTGCAGCCAGAGAGGGGGGCAGTCGTGCCATTTCAGCTGGCTCAGCAGCCTGACAGTCAGTCAGTGGAGTAAGAGTGTTCTCCTGAAAAATTAACCCTGTCTTTCACAAATGTAGGCTGTTATTTCATAAACAATTGAATATCAAAGAATTATTACTCCCAAAGTGAAAATTCCTATTTGCCTATACCAGCAGAGAAGGTAAAGCAAGCAGTAAAGAAAAAAAAAATATCAAAGAAACACAAAAAATGTAGCTATGACTTTCATTCCATCAGTCTTGAAAAGGAGCTGTTTTTTGTATTTTAGAAGTATTTAAATACAGCAGGGTCTACTGACAGAATTAAGTCCTGACCCAGCTGTGGAAACGCTGGAAGGCAACTGAAAAATCCCAGGTCTTGGCATAGGCAGTGTGGACAATGCAGTTTGTGATATTTGGAATCCTTTTCTGCCCATCAGGTTGAAATGATATTTAATTCCTGATGCTGGCAACAGAGCAAGTGTTGTTCTGGAAGCTGTGAGAGTAGCTCTGTGCCACAGGGAGGGTGCTCTCTTGAACAGGAGACTTTCTGTCTTTGTCCTCCCCTGACACAGAAGTTCCTGATGGGGCTGCCAAGACTGAGTAGGACTAAGACACAAGAGAGCTGGGATGGAAGAGACCTCCCCCTCAGAGTCACACTCTTGCTGGATTTGGGGAGAGAAGGCAATATAGTCAAACTGTTTTCAAATTGTGAGTTCTCCTTCAGAAACAGGAGAGAAAAGAAAAAGGTAATTAAGCAACTCCCAAGTTTGCTGCTCACGTGTGATGTCAAAATCCAGAGTACTGGGTGCCATTTCCCTGCTGATGATACAATCCACCTCTGACTGGGATGACCTGCAAACTCTTTTCAAGAATTCCTCTACTTTTCTTTTTTTTTTTTCTTTTCTTCCTGATGGCCTGTTGTTTTTCTACTCCCCCCCTCAGCAACTGGAATGCAGCAAGTTTATTAGACACTGCTCAGTTTTGGCTCATTGCACATCATGAGTTTCTGCTTTACAAAAGGAAAGTGATAAAAAGAGACTTTCTGGCCCACCTTAATTCTTGTGATCTGATTTTTTTCAGTTTTTTTTTCTCCTTCCTTTTTAAGGGAATGACACTTCATTTTGATCCTTCCTGGCTCTTTCCTGTGCATCCCAGAGTATTTCATTCTCTGTGAAAAGAAGTAAAATACTTTACTTTGATTATACATAAATCAATAGGATTCCAAATACCTACATAACTATATTCATACTCTGTGTATTGAATGATTACTAGCAAATGCAATGGGATAACATTTTTCTTCAAAGAACACTGTGAAAATCAGGTGTATTGACAAGCACCATCAGGTGTATTTACAAGTACAGTGTTTCAAAAATTTGGAATTTGGAGATGACCCTCAATAATGAATTTCAGCTGTAATCAATACCTAACACTGCCAAGCTTTAAAATCCAGCCTGCATTGTTTGTAGAACAACAATTGCCATGTTTGTAGAATGACAGCAAACACACCAAAAGAAAGCACTACTTACAGAGAGGCTGTCCAGGGGTGGAGAGGAGAGCCTGAAGACACAAATCTTCCCTGTGTGCTGATGGGCTTCCTCTCTTCTCCTTTAAGCTGACAGGACAGGGGTGTAATCTCAAACTGTTGTTGATTTAAGCTGCCTGATTTGATTTCTTTTTACTGTGGCTGGCTGTCTTGAAATCATGTGTCTATATCCTTGCTCAAATCTGTTCAACATTAGCATAGGATGTGAGAGAGCTCTGGCTTACAGGAAGGAGCCTCTCTCCAAGCAGCTACAGGATGAAACCATGGCTAAGTAGGTATGTCCTGGAGATTAAACATTGAACTGGTCTTCAATGAAAAAAGTACTGAGCAAAAGCATGACCTGGGGATGCATCATCAAAAGGCCTGGGAGAATAAACTGAAATTTTAATACAACTCATGCCCCACTCAACTTCAAATGTGCATATGAAAGTCTTCCAGGTCTTCTGTGTTAAGGGACATGTGAGTAACTTCAAAGCAGCTCTGGTTTTCGCTCTGGAAAATGCTGATGCTCATTTTCAACAACAGTGTCAAAAGCCTGAAAAATAATGATGGATTCAAAATGCCATTTGTTAGAACAAAACTCTTTAGATGAGGAGATGTTCTGTATCTGAGAAATTAAAGAAAGAAAATTAAAAATCCATTTAGTAGCCAAACAGCACAAAAATTACGCATGCTCTCTGTTGTGAGCCACTCATTGCATTCACACTCTCTAGACTGCCAGCCTCAGTACTTCCATAGAAAATGAACATGAGTAAATGTGGTAAAATAAGAAAGAAATGAGACAAAGCAAGGCAAGACGCAGAGGAAACAGGAATTAATCGAGGAGAAAAGACTGCCAAGACTGGCAATTTGCTGGGTGAAGGCACAGGGGTCAAGGTGCATTTTCTTTTCCAAGCAGGCACTGCACTTGCACAAGTCAGGTAAGTGGGGAGCAAGCAGAGAATAGAGAGTCAACCTAGGAAAATGGATGCCAATAAGAATCTCAAAGACAAATAGAAAGGAACAGCTGGATACTCTGCATTCATCTTAGTTCCCTCCCTCCACATAAAATATCACAACTGTAATCAAATAAAACAAATAGGCTAAAAAATGTTTAGCCAGCATGTTCCCAAACTGACTGGAAACATCAGGGAGTGTTTGATAATGAAGAATTCTATGACTAGTTTTTACCTAGAAAAAGCCAAACCTACTGAAACATCCCCCTTAATACCAGGGAATCTGTTGGATATTCTATTCTAACATACATTCTATGTTTATAGGATTAGTCGAGTCAATGCTCCAGAAACCTTGTACATTTAGGTATGAAAAAAAAAAAAGGAACAGTCAGAGGGGGAAAAAAATATTGCCAGCTACCTTCTCATGCACCTGTGAGCATCACCGGTTTTCCCTAATGAAAGATTTCAATATTAAACAGTCCTGTTTTTAGAAGGGAACTAGCTGACAGAAACAGAGAATTTTATGAGCTGAATACCTTGTTATGGCTCAGAGTTACCATGAGAAGTAACTGCAATTTGCTTTCAAGTTCCAGGAACTCCTATCTATGGCAGTGCTAAAGAATTATGAAAAAATGTAGACTGAAAGGCATGGCAGAAGCCACCAAGTTTAACTTTCTGCTTCAAGCAGGACTAATCTCAAAACTACATTAGGTTGCTCAGGACATCATCCAGCCACGTTCCAAAAGTCTCAAACGATGGAGTCCCCACAACCTCTCCAGGTGCAGCCTCTGAGTTCTACCACTCTGTAGGTAAAGAAGTTTTTACCTCACACCCCAGGTGGAGTTTTTCTTGTTGCAGCTTGTGCCCCTTGCCCTTTGTTCCTTTTTCTGTTCCTCCACCTCCAAGAAGAGTGTGCCCCTCTCCTCTCTCTAATATCTCCTCAGGTGGAAGACTGCTGTTAGATGCTTCCTCACCATCCTCCTTCTCCTCACTAGGCTGACCAAGCCCAGTTCCCCTGGTCTCATCTTGCTTACAGGGATACAAACATCCAAAGAATCAAGAAGGTTTGTGATGTTAATGCTGCCAGGACAGAAAACAGTAAACCTCCAGTGAAGACAGTGCTTTGAAAAAACTGATCAGCAGATTAAATGTCAGCTTGAAGCTCTGCATTCCCCCAAACGGGCCCATCATGATCAATGGCTGTCAATAAGCTCCAAAATCAGTCGCCCCAATCAAAATTTTCTCCTTGAGATCCTTGCTGAATATTCACATTCGTCAGCCTAGACAACAGTTGGCTGTCCTGAAAAAGCTGGTCAGGCTCCTGAACATATGCCATGGCCAGATGGTGACTCCAGGAGTGCTCACTCTGCTGCTCAGGTAGATGTCCACTGAAACTATGCTATCTCTTGTGGTAGAATCAAGGGGAAAAGCTGTCCAGTTCTTCTCTGTGGCTGACAGAACCTTCCCAAAGGTGGTTCAGGCCCTTTTCCCCAAGAGCTCCTGCAGAAGCACCTGCATGGAATTAGCACTGAATTACCTGAAGGTGACCTGTGAAATCTCATCTCCTGTACTGCTTCTGCCAGTGTCTTGCAATCTCTGGCACTATTTTTGGTTGGCTTTCTCTCAGAAGCCCTGAACAGGAAGCTTTCCAAAGAAGCCTCTGCAGGAACCTAATGGGATCTGTGGGGGACATGCTCAATTGGAACAATTATAAAATTTGTTTACTTGCTGTTAGCAAAGCTCAGCATTTCTTGCCAACATCTAAAAAGCTGCCACGGTGGTCATCCTGCATTTAGAGAGAAAACTTGGTACAGGTGTGGAAGAAAGGCACTGAAAGATGAACCCTGTGATGTGTACAATGATCACACGATGTGAAGCTGAGCCACACTGGAGTTGGTACAGAAATAACTCAGCAGCTGTGGGTGTTTCCTGAAGGAGCTGAAGGGCCCTGGGCACACTCCCACCTACAGTGCTACATGACAAGAGATGATAGTAAGGGTCTTAGAGGCAAACGGAGAGCATGGTGTAAGAAATAAAATCTGGTGATCCCTGTCAGAGTATGGACACCCCAGGTCTTACCTCACTTTAGTATTAAAAAGATTCTCTAATCTACCTGCAGGGGGTTGACAGACACCACAGATTTAGTGGTGTGGTGTTAGCGACATACATAACAGCAATGTATTTTTGCTTTTAGAACACCAGGAGGGAGATTTGTCTGGGATTATTATTAATACTATTTGTAATGTTAAACTGGAGATAAAGATTTACTTTCTGTAATTAACCTGGATTAAACAAATGTTTGAGTTGTCAGAGGTGTGTAAGAGCTGTTATGTGTCACGTGGATATTTAAACAGACAGAACTAACTTTCAGTCACTCAGGATTTCTTTTCAACTTGTTTTTGGAGTTACATGCATCTATAATTATTATTTCCATATAAAGGCCAGTACATACTTGATTTGGCCAGTTAATAATGTATTTCATGCATTGCCTCTATGCTTGAGCCAAGGGAGAGAGATCCCAGCACTGCCAAGTCTGTTCACCCCTTTCAGGCTTTTGCTGCCTGAGCAACATGTCGGTGTTGTGAGTCTTGAGATGGGCACTTCAAAGCCTGCTTGGCTGTTTCTACAGCACATTTCAAATGCCCAAAAAATGCCCCAAACTTCAAGAAAGGAGAGGGAAGTCTGGTGTTCCTTCTAATAAAACCAGTGCTTGGGACACGTGCAGGTGACCAAATGCTGTGTCTGAGCAGCCAAGAGAGGTCCCGTGGCCAGGGAGCAGCTAGACCCCAGGTCCTGCTGAAAGACTCCAAACACAGCCTCACCTGCCTCCATGTGCCAGGCACCAAAGCCTAACAAGTCTGGGACCAGCTAAAGGCCAACAGCTGCTTTCATTCCTATTGAAGAGAACCTTCCAGGAAAAACACGAGGTCAGTCCCCACCACTGTGACCACGCCAGCTGCTCCTCATGTGTGGTTGTGTAGATGATTTATCCCTAAATACTCCCCCTCTTTTTCAGTTGCATCTTGTTTGCTGCATCCATTCTCTGATTTGCCTTGCTTCCTCCAAATTCCAACATTCTGCTTCATGCTTCCAGCTGGTCTCATCAACACTATTACCAGAAAACAAATGAATTCTGTATCCCATGATCCCAGTTAATAAGAGCTGCTCCAGGAGTTCAACCTCCCACCTGGTTTTGCCCATCCTCATCATAAGAATATCTAAATTAATCTTCCACAGCTTGCTTATGAGAATGCTAGGGAAGGCAGTACAATGATGAAGATAAATCAGCAACCATAAATTAAAAGTACGGTTTTACTCAGCTAAAGAAACTGAATGCCTGAGAGGAACTGTAACTAATATCCAGGGGGAAGGAAACTTTGCATTAACTTTGAAAGCCCATGCAGGGCTCATTCTTCACAGAAGAATAAAATAGAAGGGTTGGTGCAGTGCCCCTATCACTAAGGGCTCAAGAGGACAACCAACAGCATTACAGCTATTATGATTACACCAATAATTTTAGGGGACATGGTAGTGGCCATGCTGTCCACAAGTGCAAAATCAGTATAACAGTGACAATACAAAATGATGATGAGCATATAAATCTCAACTAACTATACTCTAGCTGGGATGATAAAGTTGTCAATAATCTCACTGGATTACCACAAGGCATCTTTACAAGACAGAAGCTTTCATCAACAGGATACATCATGTTCTCTGTGAAAAAAATGGAAATGGCTGTTTGCATAGAAAGATCTGCTCAAATCATTCTCCTTTTTCCTGAGTGGGTGAAATTTCATGTGAAACATTTCAACTTTATCCATATAATTCGTACTGCTGGTGAAGACTGCAGAGCAGCTCCTCTGTGGGGTGACAGCTGCTTCCAAACACAGAGGGACTGGACCTCTGCAGGTGCCACAATACAGTGCAACAAATACAGACCCACAAAAACAAAGCTTCAGATCAGACTGGAATAATCGTAATAAAACTATATGGGTGAGAGGTCAGCAAAATATTGTAGGGATCTATATGGCACCAGTTTCAGCATTCTGCTCTGTTGACAGGAGATTAACCTTCACAATTGCGAGGCTAAGAGAGCTCCAAGGCACAAATTTTCCCTTCAAGTAATAAACATTCTTTTTATTCCACTCAGGAGTGGAACATTTTACACTGTGATATTTTGTGGGTTGACATAAAGATACCATTGTTACTTCCATCTTATTTCAAGACTCTTTTGATCATTGAACAGATACTGAATGGCCAAACCAGTTCCTCTTTTGCACATGACTAAATGAGAGCTTTGCTAATGATTCACTGCCAGGGCTTTTTTATTCTTCACTGAGGCTTCTTCAATTCCAGACTGATTTATCTTAAGGACAAGCAAGACCATGTTTGAAGAAATACATCCTGTTAAACATATCATATTGTCCCCACTAATACCTTATTTTCAATGAAAACTGGCAGTGAACTGAGAAGGAAACATCTGACCAAGAAGAAACTCTTCAAGCCCTGCTAAAAGCATTTCAAATAGAACACATCAGAGGTGACAAGGAGTAGTGAAACAGAAGGAAACCTCTCCCTAAAGAGGCCTGGATCATCCAGTGAGGAAGCAGGACACCTTCACATGTGCACACCAAAGCTAAGGATGCAGGCAAAACCAAATTCCTTACACAACACGTGTACAATGCTCTGACTCCAGCCTTACCCTGTCACCCTCAAAACATCAAATTCCCCTTCTACCATCAACACTTTCCCCAGATGGAAGGGTCAAATACAACCCCACCATTCTCAACACCCTCACTGGTGACTTTTTAGAAGAGCCTGTGCAGCCTGGTCTACTCTGCACAGGAATCTTAAAGCAAATACACAGGTGACATCCTCTGAAAAGGAAATCTCAATTTTTCTATCAATTCTTACACAAAGTGCACACCAGCCCTCAAATACCAATTCATGAACTTTTAGGACACCACCCATGACAGTCACTCAGCGCAGCAGAGAAACACATCACGTTTTTGAAAGAGTGACATGGATAAGAACAGCATAAAAATGGCTTTTATAGAGAGACCCTCTACTCATTGTATGCATTGCTCTCCATCACCTAACACCATCCTAAAAGCTGCAACAAAAAAAATCCTCGAAGAAGTGATCACCTATGGTAGAACATCCTACTAAAGGATGGAAAAATTTATGCAGAGCCATCCCTGCTTTTAATATCTCAGATGGAAGTGTTCTGTGCAGAAAATAAGACTAGAAAAAAACAAGTACCACTTGTCAAAACCTTCCATTCCACCTTCCTGTAAGGACCTTCTACCCCAAACACCAGCACTCCCAGGTCTCATGGGCTTTCCTGGGAAGTCATATCCATACCTGGGCCTCCCACACTCCCATAGCTGAGCTCAAGTAACCACTGAGACCACACTGAAGTGGCACAGAGCACTGACACACACAGACACACCTCGCTGCTGCAGCTCTCACAAGGTAACCACTCAGTCTCTGCCTGGCACTCGCAATCCTAGAGGGAGCCCTCCAGCCACAAACCTAGGAATAAAAATTCCTAATGTTCCAAAACAGTAAAACACTGCCTCTCAGTCACACTATAACTTCCCACAGACTCCACACTCTCCCCACCTCCACACCCCACCTCTCTCTTTTGTCAGCCTCCACCTTGTCTAGACATTTACACATGGCAGGACATTACTTCTCTTTCCTTACAAAGACAAGCATCCTATCCTATTTCTGCTTCCCTACAAATTAGCACTGAACCTGAATTAGGCTGAACCTGACAGCTCCACTTCCTGTCAAGGATGATCTGACACCCACTCAAAACTCTGAGGGATTTTCCCCATTTGCAATCCAGTCTCAAAGCAAGCTGTCACCTTTAGGCCAGGCCTGAAGGTGGCTTGTGTGCCTGAAAGCTTTTCTGATTTCAAACCACACTGTTTGGTCGAATGAAAGACATAACCTCTGCATATGCCCTTAGGCATCACGGGCACAATGACACTGCTGTTTTTATATAGTTTAAAAATCAAGACATATTTACAGTCCAAGTAAACTTTTAATCCTTATTGAAATATCAAAACATTATTTTGAATCCCTAAAGGCTTAAAGACCCATAATTCTTCCCAAACCATTAGGACTGTGGAAATTGAAGAGATCCTTTGTGAGGCCACTGTGAAATTCTGATTATCAGTCTGAACTTTTTACAAGGTATCACTATCCTCAATCAAAGATGTGAAAACAGAACAGAAAAGGCACATTGCCTTTAGAGAGAGTAAGGTAAAGCTAGAAAGATGCAGAAACTCTTCATGCTTAATGAGATAAAAACAGTTGTCCCAATCATCAGCCCAATCATCCCTTAACTAATCAGCCAGCCCCAAACTCTGACTGGATAAGGAATTCCAAAGTGTGAGAAAACAAATATGTATCAAAACAAATTGACATTCAAATGTCTTCACTCTCAACTTTCTATTCACCTTTACACCCAACCTTAATTGCCCTTGGAAAGTATCCCATTTGATATAATTTCAACACTCTTTTGTTCACCTTTTCCCTCCCAGAGTTGTGAGTTTTGTAGCAATTAAGGCCAAATTCTTGAGAGATGTAAGAAGCCAGCAGACACACTCTCCTGTTCACTCCTAAAATTCACACCATGCACAGCCACAAACAAACTAATAATATTCTTTTCCCATTTAGGATAGAATACATATTTAAAAAGCATCTGAACCACTGTAAGGAAGGTGAAAGCTCCATCAAGCATAAATTTTCTAGTTGAAAGCCTGTCAGTGTGTGTGCATCCAACCTATTCTTGCTGGGAAAGATGACCTGAGCTCTTACCATCATGATTAGAATTTCCCAGGGTCCATGGCTCATCTGAGTCAAAGTGAGTGTCTCCTCCAATTCCCGGTCCAGGAAAGTAAGCATGAGCCAGGAATCCACCTTCTCCATCAAAGGGAGAACTGTCTCCATGGAAACCAGAAGCAAAAAATATCATAATATCTGCCTCCTTTCTGTCATTTTTAATTTCATGGTAAGGGACCTCTTCAAAGGTAAGTGGTGTCACTCTCTGCCAAACATCAAAGGCCTGACGAATTGCTCTCCTCGTATCAATCTCGCCCACCTTGGGGGTGTAGTTGTGTACACTGTGGGAATGAGAAAGAAGGGATGTTTCAATTGGCAGAATACATTTGAGACTTATCAATATACAGCCACACAGTTCCAGCTTCCAAAGGGAAGTTTTTTGCAGACATTACTCTGTGCTGCTGTTACAAAGAAAGTTACCAACAGAACTACCACCCTGATCTGAAGTCTCCATTTATGAACAAGAATCTTCACAATGTTCTGGTTGATTTTGGATCACTTCCTAAAAACCTTTCAAATCTGGGTGTGATAGTCGAGTAACTTTTTAAAAAAGTTTAGTACTTCAGATTTTGTCTGAAGTTATGCTAAGATGGAATCTATGACATGAAAAGAACCTGACCACTAAAATCCATTTAGAGAAACAAACTTCCAGTAAACTATACAACCTTACTTATATGACATGCTTAATTCTCCAAACCACTTAAAATATTTTAGAACTCATAAGAGTGATGAACCTGCCAGTTCTGTGCAGCCCAGTCCATGACAGCTAAAGACACAGAGTTTGGGAAGAGTAAGGGGCATTTAACTGCACATAAATGTCCCATAATTCTAAATGTTATGTTAAAAATGCTGTTCATGAGGTGTTTTGTGTGTGTGCATATAATAGCCTCATGATCTGTTAAACTTGACTTGGGGAATATGAAGTATCCATGTCATGGGAACAATTCTTTAATGAAGCTGGCTCAATTTAATATAGACACACTGTAACATATTCAGTGGTGAATCAAGACAGCCATCACTTGAATGCACACTACAAATACTGAAATTGGAAAGCCAAAAACTACTGGTTTGACAAGGGCAGCAGTGCAGCCACCTGCCAATCTGCTTCTCTTGTTTATGCATAAGCTTAAGACATATTTTATTTATATGATTCCTTGCCACTTTTCCGTAGGGTCCACAAAAGGTTAGGAGAAGGATCTGACTCTCAGACCTTCGCATACAGAAGGTGCTCCTTTACAATTTGAGTTAAAATAATGATTATTGGTGGAAGCTTTGAACTAGTCCCCAGAAGAAGTCCCTCCTCCCAGACTCTGCAGTCCCTGACTGTTACCTGAAGCATCCTCCTCCTTTCTCAGAATTCTTGGCAGAAGTGACAGAGGGCCCCAGTCCCTGATCCTCTTTCCCTTCACACCATCATGTCCTCTCCTACACATTCTGGCACCTTGCCCATGCTGGTCACTCACATTTCTACCTCTTCACAGCAAACTTTCTTTCTGTCTTAGCCTTACCTAGATCTTCTCCTTTAATGACTACATCTCTAATTTTCACTCCTTTGCAATCTTCCTCCCCCTCCAAAAAAAAAATTAAAAGGCTGTCATTTCAACTAGAGAGTGGGTTAATTTTAATTTGAAGTGACATTCCTACTGCCAGAAACTTCCACTGGCCATCTTTCAGCAACTGCCTTTCAGAAGCCCACAGCCTGACTGACTCAGAACATGTCTCTGGGAAGCAACTGCCCCTCTGCAATGCTCCCTTGACACCTGCAGCTTACCCCAGCTGGCCTAAGGCTGGATAAAAGCAAGAGCTCTACTACAAGAACAAAAGTAAAACCTCTGTAAAAATAAATGTTGCAAATCAGTAGGAGGAGAAAGCGTCTCATCCCCAAAGAGTGATGTTCCTTCTGCTCTAATGGTTTGTTAAAGGTGGCACATAATCTAAAGGTTAGAGCCTCAGATTTCTAACAGAAGAAAAAGGGCCTTTTACTAAGATTTTTCCACCAAAATTACACAACTGATGGCTGTGACTTAGGTGCTTTACTGATCAGTTCTTTTCTAATTGATAAAAGACTCAGTTACTCCAGGGCTCTGAGGCAGTATTCTCCTCCACCACATTCTGAGAATGAAAGCCTGGACTAGACATCACCGGGAGGATCCAGTTTCAATTTAAAAGTACTAACAAATTCTGCATGCCAAGCTAGTACAGACCCTTTTTTCCCCATCCAAAAGGGGGAGGGAGGTGGCTGTACCTGTAGGTTATGTGCCTCTGTCTCCACTTCTGGCCTGTGAGCGCGTATCGCTTTTTCCTCCGGCTGCGGCGCATGTGGGGATGATCCGGGACTCCACATCGAGGTTTCTTCATCCACCTGCAAGGAAAGGAAAAAAAATAAACCCAAGCTACACAAAGAGTTTGGAAAAGAGATTCCAGAGAACTCAGGGGGTGACTGGAAGACCTCTGAGAGATGGCCAGTGCTGACCTCAAGAAGGGTTCGGTCCCCCTCTGCACAGGCCTGTGCTACTCACATCTGCTGGCAATCCACACAGCTCAGCACACCAAAACCACTTCATTTTTCCTTGTGGAAACACAGATTCCAGGTCAGGTAGTCCCTATGCTTGACAAGAGCTTAATGATGATAATGCCACAAAGGACTCAAATCAAAATCACAGGTGAGTGTGCCCTGGGATCAAACTCACCTATCACCCATTTGGCAAAGTGGTCCTGTGCCACTGAAAAAAAATTCTGTTCATACCTCACTAGGTAAAACTGAACAAGTGCAAACACAACCCTCCCAGGTAATAACTACTAATAACCAGGCTTTCACCTGGAATGACCAGAACAGATCCCTCCAGTCTCTGGGTCACACACACCAAATTCCATTAGGTTCTCCCCACAATCCCTGACTCTTGATACCACTCAGGATGTAGGAAACTCTATTCTCTATTGCCAAGTGAACTGGAAGAGCAAAGGATGCTGTCCCTTGCTCAGGGATCCAGGCAGTATTATCAGAGAAGTCCACTGTCCTTCCCTACCTCCTTTACCTCCAGTCTTGAGAGATCTTTTGTTTCTTTCTTACAGGGGGTGGTCAAACACTGGCAGAGGTTGACCAGCGAAGTGGCAGAATCTCCATCCTTGCAGATATTCAAAACCCAACTGGAAATGGTCCTGGACAACCTGCTCTAGATGTCCCTGTTTTAGCAGAGGGCTGGAGTAGATGAACTCAAGACGTTCTTTGCAACCTCAATGATCCTCTGACAGAGAATCAAGGAAAAATAGACTATTCTATTTCAGAGCCCAGGAACAACACAAGCAGTCTCTGGTCACAGCCTCCCCCTAAGCATATTGGCACTGCCTCAGCCACTGGAATTCTTCAGGCATTTCATGCAGTTGATTCACTCACTCTGATGGCAAAGCCAAGTGACACAAAGCCCTTAAAAACACTTTGCAGGACATGTCACTACCTCATTACATACAAGAGAAGCATTCTAGCCAGTCCTGGCCCATTTCTCACAGGACACCAAACTCACTCCCCTCTCCTCAGTAAGGTTTCTCCCACATCCTAGGCCACCCAGGGGACAACTTTTGGCCTCCAAATGCAGGCATTCCTCCATCAGCTGCAGACAGCCAATGGCAAGTAGTTCATGTTTGTGCCTAAACATCTTATTCACCAAAAAATATTATCCCTAGACCTTCAGGAAGGGAGGGTCTGCCATCACCAGTAGATGGTTTACAAGACTTTTTGCTGGGACACCTTTTAAATTAAAACCAACCAGACAGACAGACACTGTGCCTCACCAGAAAATTCTTTCAGAACACACAAACCTGCTCCCAGTTGAGGCAGCCACGCAGGCCTTTCCTAATTTCACTTCCTATATGTAATTCTGGTTGCTTATAAATTTCAGTGCAGTCATCTGTCATCATCTCCCCACCAAGAACAGAGCAAATGAGAGCTGTTATACACACTGCACTGTACCTGACAAGAACCCAAGCTGTGTATATAAAGCCAGCACAGATCTTCCCCACTTACATCACCTCACATTTATCAGCACTGTACATCTTTCAGAAATCCAGGCAACCTGTGGAAATTGGATCTGTTTTGCCCACACAACTGCTGCCACCTTCAAAGAAAAGCAGTACATCTAAGATTTGCTTTTAGAAATATCCATTCAACCTGAACACACTGCATTTTTCCAAGTGTGCTTTATTTGTGCTCTTTTGCACTGCTTCTAGCACTTTCCTAGAGAGACCTCAAGCTTACTGCCACCTGTATTTTTCCAGAAATTTCCTGAGTTTTCAGGTTTTTTTTTTTAGTTCTACTCCTATGTTATGATACAATGTTTTTATCATAACCTTACACAAGCCATAGTATGAATCAGGTTTTCACCTCTTGAGTTTCATGGTAACTCCAGTAGTCTGAACATCACCATCATCAGGGTCTGACTACAGTCAGAAAATAACCTTCTGTTTTATCCTTACTAGTATTATCTAGAAGACAAAACATTAAGAGCAGTACTACCAAACCAGACTGCATGTGTAGAGAAGTCACTGGAGCTGTCCAGGGCAGTGCTGACACACCAGCAGGACCTCACACCTCAGCAACTGTTCCCTGTAAGAACACCTTGCCAAGTTCCCAACACCTGCCCTATACCCAGCTGGCCACAGGAATTCACCCCCACACAGCTCAGCCCACTGTTATCAAAGCCATAACTGCACAGAGACCCCACAGAAACTGAATTCCCTCCCACAGTCAAATTCCCTGCCCCTTTGCCAGCTCCAGGTGTAGGCACAGGGCACGGGGCTGTTCTGGAGGAAGGCACAATACTGACACCTAGGGCTTCAAGGACTTCAGCCAAAGCTTCCAAGGTAGAGCTGCTGAGACTCATGCTGCCCATGGCCTCTAACTCTTCTTCATATAGTTTTAAAACTATATAAAAACTCCATTTCACTTAGGCCTGTCTGAACCCCCATATTCTACCTCAGTTTGTTCCAGAGCTCAGCTACTGCCTGTCTGAGGCCAAGTAACAGAGCCCAGCTACCTGCTTGGAGCTCAGCAGTACCTGAGCTGTCATCAGCCTTAGCTAATGTCAAGCTGAGAATGTTTATCTGGATCAGTTCCCTGATTCAACTTACTTCCCAGACATATGGGCCATAGTCTCATCACATACTGGGTACAAATCCAGCCATCTCTCCTCCTCTCAGCAGGGCAGCTCTGTGGCAAAATATCCACCAAGCTGTAGCTCGCCACTGTTAATCATCTGTAGCTGAGCTTTATGACAGTCACTCTCTACTGAGCAGTTTGGATAACCCCCTCTGTGTTCCAGGGGAAATCATCACATCAGAAACAACAAAAGACAATTACTTGAGGCAAGATTCAGATACTCATGGTTGATTTTCTCCTCTTTATTTTTTTAAACGGGAACACCAGTAACACTGGATCATCAAAATTTATACTTGGCACTCTTGAGGCATAGACTATTGCATTCCCCCAGCTGCTTGGCATCAGAAAACAAGCCATTTCCAAAAGCAGTGACATCCAGTTCTTGTCCAGATACAGCTGCTCTCCCCAGCTCAGGCTCCAAGCCCTTCACAAGACTCTCCTAAAGAGAGGGAGCTGTCCCTCTCAATCCCCTACTCTTGAGCTGGTGCGAGTTGTATCATTAAACAGCTGTGCTGCACCCCAAGCTGAGAGACCTGCACAAGCTCAAGACAAAGCACAAGACACTTCCAACACAAGGAAGATAATTTCTTGCTTTCTTCCAAGGCCATGTGATTGGCCATGACAAAGACAAATCACCACTTTTGTTCACACTAGCGTGCCCTCTCTCCAGCATGCTCCAGGACTATATCCTTGCCCAGCTGCTCAGCAAAACCACAGTTCAGCCCACTGGCTGCAGGTAGACACAAAATTTGTTGAGGCATCATCAGTTGCAGGGTCTGAGGAGGCTCTTTATGTATTCTCCCTGCTCTCTTTACAGGAAACTACGTATCCTCTGCTGAATGGACTGCCACCCAACCTTCCTTTGGGTACCAAAAAGCATTATCAGTGGTGGTGTTTCTTTCCATCTCCTACTAGCAGCACCTGCATGGTAGCTTCCACATGCTTGGATAGCAATCTTAGAGGAAAAAACAAGCCTCGGGTTTGAGGGCATGTGGGAAAGATAAGAAACTTTAGGCTTCCATAATAAGTGTATATAACTCTTATTCTTAAAGTCACTTTTAAGAGACAGAACTTATGACACTGACAGAAGTGACAGAAAAATTCCTAATTGCAATCTCAAAATTCCTAACACAGACTGAAACAACGGCTTAGTGAATGCTTGAGTAATTCAGAGCCCTTGGAGGCAGCCTGCCTTGGCAGATCTCTTCCTTCTGCTCAGCTTCCACAACCAGGTCTGAGGAAGTGACAACACAGTCCAGGCAGATGCCCCTCCAGCTCACACGACAGCCTCACTGCTAACAGCAACCTGGCCCTCTTTTTCCGTTCATGCAAATTCTAGACAAATTCCACCCTGCCATCCAACATATGGACCCCCTGACTCAGGACAGATGGAGGCACAGCAATCCAACATGCCTCCAAAGCACACCAGTGATTGGTTGCAGCTGAGGTCTCAAGCTTTTGGAGACATGAGTTTTAGAAGAGGAAACCATCTGGGTTTTTCACTCATCAGCCTTTGGCTGTTCATACACTACTGATCAAGCCCTGCCCATGAATACAAACTCACTGAAACGCGGGCAACAACTTCCTTTCTTTCAGAAAAACTTTTATTTACTAAAGCAGGGACTCCCACATGCAGTTTGCTCCCTTCCCCCTGTCACCCACAAGGCAGCAGAAGCAGCTCCTTAACTTTCCAAACTAGCATCTCAGTATCACAGCTCCTTCTTTCCCCATCCCCCTACAGACCATCAGCATCTCAAATCCAAGCTTCTACACACCAACTGCATACACAGAGCCTTGCTTGAGGGCTCTGCTTCAGCATTCACCTACAAACCATGTTATTGATGGCCAAGAGATCTCAGATGGAAAATCTCCACCTTTAAAAAGCATTTTGTTTTCCACTCATTTGAAAAGCAAACAGGATTTTCTCTGCCCAGACAAGAAGCCAATTCCACACCACCCTTTGCAGTCCACATTGAAGAGAAGACTAAAAAACAAAGTCCCTTCAGCCCTGGTGATTTACACCAATGCTTCTGAGCTACCAAAACTCTGATCACAAACAGCAACACATGGTCAACATAGAGCAGAGAACATCTAACATCCAACAAATGGCAACTATGGGCAGCTAAGTAGCCTTGAGTCATCAGACTACAATAACTCACTTGAGCTCAAACTATGGATCTCCACAAATAGCATCTATGGAGATACACAAATCCAATTAATTAGGAAATAGATAGGAAGCCATTTCTGGAGCCAGAATTTTAACCTAAATTCATACAGACATGGAAATAAATCAAACCCTTGATGTCCTCCACTTTCAGAAGGTCACAGGATTCATGCTTTGACTGTGCACCAGCAATGGGGATCTGTGTTCAAAGAACAACAGTAACAAGAGTTTCTCCACACACTCACAAAAAATACTTTTGGGAAAAAGAGAAGTGGAATTGTCCACAGATTTTCGTAAGAGACACCTTTGCATAATCAAGACTTCTCCAGTACAGTCAGTCAGGCAAATCTATCCCTTTTGAGGACTACCTGGACCTGGAACAATTACCCAGGAAATATGACAATGAATTAAGAAAGAGAAAAACAAAAGTAGCCTATATTAATCTTACTCAATAGTTGTCTGGTCCAAAACTCCTGTTACTGGGATTCCATAAAACTGTTGCATAGTGGCAACTGCAGACTGCACAGCTTTTCCTGACTGCAAGGGAGACATTTGGCTGTCAGATGGAAGTAAGTAGCCATAAGTTTTTAACCAACCCTGAAAAAGAAAGAAACAGATGGTAAGATGCCACAGTAAGTTTTCAGTATAACAGTTCAGAACATTTCCTCAAAAGAAAAAGTGACAAACTAGCCCAAAAAATTCAGCCATCTCTCTTTTTTGGTTAGGTTTGGTAATACCAGCTGATTCCTAGGAAGGACTGAAGACCCAGCTTAGTATCACCTGTCCTGACCAGACAAGGCAGAACTGCCACTTAAAAATTAACTCCATCCCTACTGAGCAACTGGGGCAGACTTAGGTCTTTGGAGCACCAGAAATGCCCAAGAAGCTTTGTTCTTATTCCAGGGACTTCCTGTACACCCTGTCCCCTTGCCATCATGAGACTGCTCAGTCCCCACAGCAGCAAGCTCCCAAGGGCCCACTGCCCTCACTGCTGTCTCTGCACCATCATTCCAAGAAAACAGCGTAACAGCCCTGAGAAATCACTGAAAACACAAGTTCAGCTTTGCACTTGCAATGAGCACAGGAGGAATTCTAAAAAAAACCCAAATGAACCAAAACAAACAAACAAACCAACAACAACAAAACCCCCAAAAACCCAAAACACAAAAAGAAAATCAAACAACCAAAAAAAAACCACACTCAGGAAGTTTGAAGACCGTGATTAGGTGGGTGTTTCCTCAACCAATAGCTAATCCCAGCAAACTGTCAGAACAGGAAAATAGCCAGCTCTCCTCAAGGAGTTCTGTCCCTTTTCCCTGCCTCCACCCTAAAATGCAGCCTTAGATAAAACCACATATCAAACTCGTTAAAATGCTAAGGATGGCATTTTCAAAAACATACAGTTATTGAGGATTTTTTTTCCTCTCCTCTCTTCCCCTCCCTCACTTTGATACTAGGAGAAACAAGAATATTAAGTAATAATAATAATAACAGCAACAATAATAATAGCAATTATTATAATAATAGAATAAAAACATATTTTCATAAATTTTTCCCCATAACTTTTCATGCACAACCCCTAATGCTTCATTTTTCTGGTTGATTCAATTCTTAGACTAGGATTATTTATAAAACCAACATATATCCCATAAGCTTTTTCCCAAGTCATCTGACCCATGGGACTGCCCTCACCACAGAAGCAATCATAAAGTGTCTGTATGACCCATTCTCCCACTGACAGCATTATCACTCAAGGAAGGGGGAGAGAAGATGCTTGGTCTCTCTTAACATAAAACAGCATCAGGAAAGGGGGTCAGGAGAAGCACAAGTGGAACAACAACCCCTGTTTCTTTGTGACAACAAGAAGATGCCAGAAGCCATTAGGTAGAGAGAAGGGCCTTGCTTCCAAAGCAAGAAAGAATCACAGAGGGTTGGAAGCTCATCTCATTCCACTCCCTTGCCATGGGCAGAGACATCTTCGGAGACGGTCTAGTTGGTTGCTCCAAGCCCTGTCCANTCTCTTAACATAAAACAGCATCAGGAAAGGGGGTCAAGTCAGGAGAAGCACAAGTGGAACAACAACCCCTGTTTCTTTGTGACAACAAGAAGATGCCAGAAGCCATTAGGTAGAGAGAAGGGCCTTGCTTCCAAAGCAAGAAAGAATCACAGAAGGGCTGGAAGCTCATCTCATTCCACTCCCTTGCCATGGGCAGAGACATCTTCCACTACGGTCTAGTTGGTTGCTCCAAGCCCTGTCCAACCTGCCCTTGGACACTTCCAGGGATCCAGGGGCAGCCACAACTGCTTTGGCCAGCCTGTGCCAGGGCCTGCCCACCCTCAATAGCCCATCTAACCCTGCCTGCAGTGGGAAGCCACTCCCTGTGTCCTGTCCCNAGCAATCATAAAGTGTCTGTATGACCCATTCTCCCACTGACAGCATTATCACTCAAGGAAGGGGGAGAGAAGATGCTTGGTCTCTCTTAACATAAAACAGCATCAGGAAAGGGGGTCAGGAGAAGCACAAGTGGAACAACAACCCCTGTTTCTTTGTGACAACAAGAAGATGCCAGAAGGTAGAGAGAAGGGCCTTGCTTCCAAAGCAAGAAAGAATCACAGAGGGTTGGAAGCTCATCTCATTCCACTCCCTTGCCATGGGCAGAGACATCTTCCACTACGGTCTAGTTGGTTGCTCCAAGCCCTGTCCAACCTGCCCTTGGACACTTCCAGGGATCCAGGGGCAGCCACAACTGCTTTGGCCAGCCTGTGCCAGGGCCTGCCAACCCTCAATAGCCCATCTAACCCTGCCTGCAGTGGGAAGCCACTCCCTGTGTCCTGTCCCTTCAGACGCTAATCCAAAGTCCCTCTCCAGCTCTCTTGGAGCCCCTTTAGGCACTGAAAGGGGCTCTACAGTCTCCTCGGAGCTTTCTCTTCTCCAGGTGAACACCCCCAGCTCTCCCAGCATGGCTCAGAGCAGCGGAGCCCCAGCCCTCAGAGCATCTCCGTGGCCACCTCTGGCCTTGCACCAGCAGCTCCTTGTTGATCTCGTGTTGGGAGCCACAGAGCCAGAGGCAGTGCTCCAGTGGGGTAGGGAAGCTACCCGAGAGCACGGCCTGGGCATGCCAAAGTTCACCAAGGGCATGTACAGCGCTGCTAAACACGGACATCACCAACGGCTCCAAAGCCAAGCGGCAAAACTGCTCCAAGACCATTTGCCTTGGCCTCTGACAAGCACAGCATTGGCTGGGACACTCCATTATAACCAACATCAGCTGCCCTCGAGCAGCGAGGGCAGAGTACAGGAACCGAAACCCCTCGGAGCGGGGCTGCCCTCGCATATCGGAGGCGGCAGCGGGAGCGGGGCGCCACACGATGGCCACCCGGACACTCCGAGAAGCTGCTCCTGGGGACTGATGCTTCCGATCACACAGGTGAGGCACGGCTGCTGCTCCGGCCGGTCCCGACTTGCCGAGGCGCGGCCGGAGGAGCTGCGCCCGCAAACCCCAGCTCAGCCTGGCCCTGCGGCATATGATGAAAGGCTTCTGGCGGAGGAGGCGCAGGAACCGCTGCCCGCCCGGCTTTCCGGCCCACCCCGAGACACCCAGCGAACATCGCGGCCCCGGGACGCCGGTGGCAGCCGCGGCCCCGCCCGGCCCCGCTTCGCGGACCTACCCGGCCGGTGCTGGTGTCGGCGGCGGCGCGGAGCAGCGCGCAGAACAGCGGCAGCAGCGGCCCCGC